>JAIFGZ020000799.1:0-193943 GCA_019925245.2 Oryza australiensis
GTAACCGCTAGCCCGCCAACTTTGTCATGATGGTGGAGGCGGTGTCCGACGACAAGATCACGGCTCGAGGAGTCTCGATGCTCACCGCAACGTGTGCCGTTCCCGTAATGCGAGGGTCAGGCGGCGTGAGTAGGCCCGTCGACCAAACGCTCAGCCCCGGCGCCAGAGTCCGACTTCACGATGGAGTTTGAGGGACACCAGGTTTTCCGGACATCGGCGGCCAACCTGGTCGCCATTGAGCGTGCCCTTAACGGTCTTCCCGACTCCCCGAAGATCCGGAAGGCCATGGCCATGACCCAGGCTGCTGCAACACAGCTCAATGTCTCGGCCCTATCCGAGCGCCCCCCTGGGAGCGCTCGACGCCAAGGTCGCTACAACAAAGCAGTGCCGATCATTCGGCCTCCCCGTTTCCCATGTGGCGGGTGCCCACAAGGACGTGTGGTTCCCCCGGGCTTGGCTCAATGCTCCCGGAGTGCTCGCACGACCGAGCATCAAGGGAGCTCCCACACGGGTGATCTCGCACGAGGTGATCGCGCGAGCAGGATGGATGCCCGCAACACCACGAGCGCGTGCCGCTGATCGGAGACGCTGTGAGATACAACGATGGGACGAGTATGAATTTCTTCTGCAAAAAGAGACCATCAGTTCCAACGGCTCCTCCTGTGCCTCTCGAGGATAAATTTCTTAAGGAGGCCGTGAAGGAGTTAACGTCCATTATGAGCCATGAGTGGTTGAAAGAGTGTGAGCTGTCATCCAAAGCAATTCGGATTAGCTCACCTTCGTCAACCATCATTGCAACATAAGGGGAACTCGGTTAAGGTCCTTTCTAATCCCATTGTTGGGGCAAATATCATTGCCGATTCCTTTGTGTTCGCACTTCGGGTGACAAACCTCGACCCCGATCAACAGTAACGTGAGCAAGAAGGCACGACAACTTTTAGGCCATCCTAGGTTCTCATGTGTTTGAAGCCTTAGACTTCGACATTCGATCGGGCATCCGTTTGAAAAGCTTTTCTATGCACCGACACTAGGAAACCTCAATGTTAAACTCGAAGAGAGATGTTTTCCATTCCTATCTCTAGAGCTATGAACACCATACCCGAACCCCTCTCCCGAGTATGAGCCTATCGAGGAAGTAATGGAGGTTTCTCCTTTTGAGCCCCTAGAATCCATCCTTGAGAAAGAAGCACATCTCTTTACTCAAGAAACAAACGATTCTCGGAGCTTAAAACCTTACCATCCGGCCTTCAATATGCTTTTCTACATGGAGAGGCGTAATCCTCGTCATTATTAGTGACAAGCTTTCCGAGGAAGAAACTTTGAAACTTATCTCCATTTTTTAAAAAGCATCGTTCGCTTCCGGGCTACTCACTCCAAGACCTCAAAGGGATAAGTCTCGCTCTGCACCCATCGCATCCTGTCGATGGGGTGGTTGGCAATCCTCCAAGGAGGCTACCCGAGGAGGTGAAAGAGTGGTCGAGACATCTACCAATGGGCTTGATGGTTGACTCGAGACATGATGAGCCAAGGTTTCTAGACGTGTTCGACCCTCCTAGAGGATAACAAACCTACTCCCGTGTTATGTGTTAGAGTGATGAAAGATTAGGGTTTGAGTACGCAAAGCGTGTGAGAGAGAGTTCTTGGATGCGATCCCCGCCCCAGCGCGTCCGCTCCCGCTTTTATAATCCAAGGGCGCGCATAAGGGCTTGGGGCACAAGAAAGCTTGATCGTAAATCATAAAGCAAATACAAAGCTAAAGCTGAAAAGCAAAACGAACCGCCTTGGGATCCGCTCGTTGTTGATGTGTCTTTCGTGTAGTCTTGCCTCGTCTTGCCGGCAATGTAATCTTGTGCGCAAGATCTTGCTTGGCCGACATCATCCTCTCGTCTACTTGTCCCCCTTGTCTCATCTGCGAGGCTTGTCAAGGAAGCCTCTTTCCCGAGGGAAAAACTTGCCCATTTTAGGTTGGAGCCACGCGAGAGATTGGCTAAGGGGCGGAGGTCGGGCCGCCGATCTCGCTCGAGTTCGGCTCCCGACCGCGGCTCGAGGACTCCATTCGACTTATCTCGATCCTATTTCCTTAGCATGGGGTACCTGTGGAGTATTCGCCTCACATCCCTATAGACCCACACTCACTCCATCTAGGAACCTCGGCCAAGGTTAAATAATGCGATGAGGGAAGTAGTGAAGAAAGAGGCCCTAAAACTCTTGCACGTCGGGATAATTTATCCCGTGCCCTATAGTGGGTGGGTTAGCCCCGTTCAAGTTGTGCCCAAGAAGGGGGTATGACGGTTGTTGCCAACGACAAAAATGAATTAATTCTCGCAACGAGCTGTCACGGGATGGAGAATGTGTGCATTGATCGAGAATCTCAACAAGGCAACTAAGAAGGATCACTTTTTGCTTCCTTTCATCGATGAGATGTTAGAGCGGCTTGCCAATCACTCCTTTTTTTCCTTGGCCGGGTATTCTCGCTATCACCAAATTCCCATCCATCCCAACGACCAAAGTAAGACCACATTCACATGCCCCTATGGAACGTATGCCTATCATAGGATGTCTTTCCGGTTGTGTAATGCACTCGCATCGTTCCAAAGGTGCATGATGTATATCTTCAAGGACATGATTAAAGAAATCATGGAAGTTTTTATGGACGATTTCTCAGTCTATAGAAAAACTTTTGATCACATCTCAAGAACATAGGCAAGGTCTTACAAAGGTGCAAAGAAAAGGACCCGGTGCTTAATTGAGAAAAGTGTCATTCCATGGTCCGAGAGAGAATAGTCCTTGGACATCTTGTGTCAGAGAGGAATAGAGGTGGACAAGGCAAAAAAATGAAGTCATAGAAAAACTTCCACCTCCCGTCATTGTAAAGGGAATCCATAGCTTCTCGGTCATGCGGGGTACTATCGATGGTTCATTAAGGATTTCTACCAAATCGCTAGACCTCTCACCAACCTTTTAGCTAAGGATGTCACATTTGACTTTGATGATGAGCGCTTGAATGCCTTCAATATCCTTAAAAGAGCACTCATCTCTGCTCCTATAATTTAACCACCCGGTAGGTTGCTACCCTTTGAAATCATGTGCGATGCTAGTGACTTTGCGGTAGGAGCGGTCCTTGGTCAAACCAAGGACAAGAAAAATAGTGCCATAACCTATGCAAGCAAAACTCTAACAGGAGCTCACTTAACTATGCCACCACCGAAAAGAGCTCCTCGCCGTAGTCTTTGTTGTCGATAAGTTTAGATCTTACTTAGTAGGAGCCAAGGTAATAATTTACATTGATCATGCTTTGCATTGAAATACGGTCATTAAGAAAGATGCTAAACCTAAGCTATTAAGGTAGATTCTTCTACTTCAAGAATTTGACATTGAAATAAAAGATAAAAAGGAGTAGAAAGTTCTGTAGCATTCCACCTGTCTCGTGTGCATTACATACAGGAACTACCAACAAATGATTGCCTAGAAGTAGAGTATGAAAGTTTCTTTCTTGAATGTAAGGAATCTTGCTCTCTTAAGGTATCTTTAGAACCTGTCATATTTTATGCCACGAGCACATATAACCACCTTAAGGTCCTCGTTGAAAAAATATTTAGAATGTTGGTTGTAGATGCATTTGTTTATCATAAACATTGCCAAATTCGTGGTTGCTCCTATGGCACTAACATTGCAGCTACAACTTCAACAATAAATCAACAATTGGTGGTGAAGCGGGGGACTACATCACCAATTATGGCTGCAACGTAAAGATTCCCTTGGTCGAGGCGATGATGAGGACATCAATACTACCGATACATCCACGCCTCCACACGTACAACTTCATGGCCCAATAACCCGCGCAGGCACGTCAACTCAACCATCGGGTGAGTTCATTCTTAAGTTTATGTTCCTCTTCTTTATACCTCGGAGGCGCGTGCACTTTTGTTTTACTCAGAACGATGGAGAGGATCCAACGGGAAGAGGATTCGCACGGGGTGGATTTGGACTGCACACAGTGCCAAGTTCTAACGCCGCCACGACTTCATGCAAACTCGATTTGGGTGTGCAAGTACTTGATGGAAAGGTTATCAAGTCTACTTTCAAATGGATCCAGCCCCATGTCAATATCTGTCCTGGAGCGGCCGTAATTGTTCTTTTTTTCTACCGAGTGTTTTCTCGTCTTTGGTGCTGCGTCACCTCTTTTGGGCCAATGGGCCGTGTATCAAGTTGGGCCCATTAGGGGCGCGTCCTAGGGTTTAGCACGACTCCGGCACCCCTGTGGTCGTCTCTCTCCTCTACTTAATCCTTCCCCGCCACCAAGAAGGGGGTTTTGTTGATTAGAGTTAGCCTTTTGCTACTTGCACACGGCGCGCGTGTCGGCTAGACCGTCCGTCCTGTTTGTCTTCGGAACTCCACCATATCGTGTATTCAGATTGAATCTTTCATCTTAATATATAGCAATTTCAGTGCTTGTTTTACTTGTTCTTGCTTGTTCTTCGATTTCTTGCGGGACCAGTGCCCTAGTGGTCGGGTTGTCGCGCACCGCAAGATCGCGTCAACCATTGGAGACGGTGTATCGGTTGCTAAGGCGCATCGTCCTTGGACGGTTGTAGTCGGGCCGTGAACGCCGCCTCCGTTTCCCAATCAAGTTATCCTCCACCTCTCATCGAAAGATCGGGACTAAACCTAGCGGGATCGCATCGGCTTTTGACCATCAACAAAGCACTGTCGGGAGATAGCCCGGATTATCATTTTCCGTTCATCAATTAAAAGCAAGAACATGTTTTTAGGATAAGTTTGCCCTCACTACAACACATGTGGTCTTCTATGACGATTTTAGAATGACATTGTAGATATTTGTCACTAAATCACTTTGTTTATGACATTTTGTGTGAGGCAAGGTCGCTTAGTGACAAAAATTTAGCGTCACAAATCCAACTAGAAAACATCACGCTTTGTTGCCCCCAACCTATTAGTGACAAATTTTTATGACGTTTACTTTCTCATTAGACTTTTTAGATTTTTTTAAAAAATAGAAGTCCAGTCTCCTACGTGGCAACTAGTGCTACATGTGCATCCTACTCGGTAAAGGGAGTTCCAAGTGTCATTGGGGCTTAATTCGTCGAAAATGGGAAAATAATCACACGGTCGGGTCCTACCTTCATCAAAAATGGGAAAATAATCACACGGTCGGGTCCTACCTATTAGTCTAGACAAATTAAATAAAAATCTATGAAAATTATTTAATAATTAAATAAAAAATAAAAAAACTAAAAATTATTTAATAAATAAAGATAATGTTTGAATAAAATCTATGAAAATTTTGAGATCAAATTGAGCATCAAAAGTACCTATAATAAATTTCATTAATTTACAGGTGAAGTAAATGTGAGAAATAATTTTTTTAATTGGAACATGGGTGGATTTCCATGATTAAATGTACTCTCTTAAATTTTCTCGGATTTTTCAAACCTCAAATATTAATTTTAATGCTACAAAGAGCATTTCAATTAATTATTTAAATAGATAAATTAATCATTAAATGATCTAGTTATATTTTTATTAAATACTATGAGTGTCCAACTATTTTTATGATTTTTCTAGGAATTATTTGAGCATAGGAAGTATTTATGAAAATTCAAAAATTATTTAAATGATTAAATTAAATGAAAAATAATTTAAATCCTCTTTCTAGATTTGGGCCAAATTCTAGAAGTCTGTTTCCCCTCCTTTATTCGGTTCGGCCTAGTTGCCTCGTGTGAAGTCTATTTGTCGTCTAGTTTCTTTTCAACCCACAAATGTTTAGCAAGAAAAGTCTTTTTACCTCAGGTGTCACGCACGCAGAAATTTATTTAATTGTTAAAAAATAGTATATTACTTTAAAAATTTTGAAATTCCTACGGAACCGCATATAGACAGTCTAATCCATGTAAAGATTTCATAGGAGTATGTAATAAAATAGTTCTATAGGTTCATTCACAAGGGTCCATTATGGAATTACTTAGAAAACAAAAAAATATTTTTCATAAAACAAGTGGCAATATAACTTCATATGTCATAACATTAAGGTAATGTTAAGGTTATGTCTAAATTTGAGGTACATACGAGTTCGAAAATATTATATGGTATGCAAACTTCAATTTTAATTTTTTGGTTAAGATACATGAGATTATGTGAAAAGTGTAAACATCTTTGAACAATATATATTCTCACTTGACCGAAATCGATTGATTTTTATGGTAATGTTACAACCAAACTAAGTTACCATGTCAATTTATAGAATTTTCTAACCAAATTTAGATATTATTACAATTTTTTAAATCAATCTAGAGATGTAATGTTTTAATTATTCATAGCAGCCCATTGAATTCTCAAATACAGGATAGAATGAAATATAGGAGCACATATACATTTTTGTTGATTTTTAAAACCTTATTGTGGGTACATTAAGTTCAATTCAAAATTAATTTTGAAAAGCACGCGAAATTCATTTAATTGTTAGAAAATAGTAGATGACTTAAAAAATTGAAACTTATATGAAACAACATATATACAATCTAATCCATGTTAAAATTTATGGAGGTACGTAACGAAATATTTCTATAGGTTCATTCACAAAGGTCTATTATGCAATTGCTTAGAAAAGCGGAAACATATGTTTTCACAAAACAAGAGGCCATATAACTTTGTATGTTGTAATATTAAGGTAATGTTAAAGTTATGTCCAAATTTGAGGTGCATCTAAGTTAATAACTTATTAGAAGATATATAAATCATAAACTTAGAGTTCATTTAGATGAAACTATTAGAGAGGTGTAACTATTTATGAACATATAGTCTCACTTGATCAAAGCGATTGAATTTTTTATGGTAGTGTTATTGACGAAAATTAAGTTATCTTGTCGATTTATATAATTTTCGACTAAATTTAGATATTATTACAATTTTTATAGTTTAATTTAGAGATGTGAAGTTTTAATCCATTGAATTCTCCATCTAATTCATGGATATGCATAAAATGAAATATAGGATCACAAATATTTTTTTGGTTTTTCTAAACTTTATTAGAAATACATGTAGTTCAATTCGGAATCAAAATCGCAGAAATTCATTTAATTGTTAGAAAATAGTAGATGACATAAAAAAATTTGAAACTCCTCTGAAACAACATATACACATTCTAATCCATGCAAAAATTATGTAAACATATATTTTTAAGATTATTTACATTTATACCTATTTATTTGCAAACTAAAAATACTAATGAAAAATCGATAAAAAATTCTCATTATGAGACTATTTTTACTATTTTCCGGCCTAATTCAGCCCAGCGCAGCACGTGTGAGCCGATGGAAACGGCCACGATCATTAGGTTTGGATATAAAATAAGACCAAACCGCAGCCGTCGCGCACCTCCTCCTCCATGGCCTCCTCCCCGCGCCTCGGTTCCTCGCGCCGCTGGCCGTCATGTCCTCCGCCTCGTCCCCTCCTCTTCGTCACCTCCTCCCCACGCAGCTGACCTCCTCTCCATGCCCCGGCTCCCCACGCCGCCGGCCTCCTGTCGCCCCGGCTCCTCGCGCCCCGGCTTCCCGCGCCGCCCCCGCTCCCTCCGGCGGCGAATCCTCCGGCGATGATGGCTGCCGCATTTCCTCTGCCACCGCCGCTCCACCGTCGCCACCACTCGTCCTCCGCCGCTCCGTCACCGCGACCTACTCACCCTCCCTCACTTCATGCTCCGCCGCCCCGCGCGCCGAGGGCCGTGTGCCGCTGCGGCTCGGCCACGGCATGATGCTCGCTGCGCCCGCGCGCTGCAGCTGCAGCCGTCGTTGGTCACTACTTGGAGTGGCGCAGCGGTGGCCGCGAGCCAAGGACACGGGGAGGCCCGCTCTCTCTCCTCTACGCCGCCCCCTCGGCACCAAGGTCTCCATCGCCATCGCGCTCGGCCTCTCCTTCCCCATCTGCGGCCTGGGGCAGAGGCGTTGCTTTGGCGCCTGCGCTTCTCCAATATCGGGGTGGTATGAGCTGCCTCCATCCTACTAATCCAGGGAGATCCGAGGACCGTCGCGGCGATCTTGGCCTCCACCTTAGAGTCCAGGAGCTGTCGCCGAAGGCAAGATTAATCAGTCTTCCAATCTTGCGCTCAAGTTTCCTTTCGGCCATGTTCTTCGCCCGCCAAAGATCTTCCCTTTTCCCTTTTTTGGAGGAAAAAAGTATTTTTTGTTGTATGCTCAATTGCTTACCCTGGGTAGGTCGATGGTTTGTCTGGATTTGGAATTGGAACTTCATATGGGCCCTTGCTCTTTCTGTTTAATATAATTTTTCAATAAAGGATGTAGTATTTTTAAGTTGGGAATTGAATTTGCAGCTGCCTACCTTATGTAGCCGTAAGCATAATTTGTATTCAACTTGTTTGAACTGTTGCATCATCGTACTTGTCATCTCTGGAGTAACAAGTAATTCGTCCCCCATAAATATAGGCAGCCAGTTGTCTCAACTTAACAGCAAAGAAATTTATAGTTATCCTCCAGCTGTTCTGTTCATTCTACGGAATTCCACTTAGAGCAGTTGAGTTTCAGTTGCAAATTGAGGGAAAACATCTTGTGCCTTTTTTTGCAAGTATTAGATTAGATGGCACTGGTTTTAGAAGCAGTAGAAGAAAATTATGTTCTGGTCATCTTTATTTTATCATCATGTCATGCAAAAAGTTATGCACATAACAGGACTTCTCAAAGACTTCTGATCTCTGATTGCTTGCACTCTAGGATTTCAATTTTTTTGGAGGCATTTGATGCTAATGCCACACCACCACTCCTGCTAAAGCTGCCCTCATTATGATCACGCTGGACAATGAGTAGCAATTTCCCATTGCTAATTTCTATCTCCTGCGGTTACATTCGTACACGAGAACATCGGAAAACTTGCAGCTGTTGGTCGCAGGTTTGTATCCTTCTCTTTTATTTTTGCCCCCTTCAGCCTCAGCACCACAACTAATATCATCTCCTTGTTCAACTGGCATGTTGATATTTGCAGTGTACTTACATTAACAAATGAAAGTATGAGGATTGTTATGGTAACAATTATGGAAGTGTTCTTTTGCTTCTTCATTGGAATTTCATTCCCATCAGTCAGCATTACAAAGATAAGTATAACAATGGTTTTGTCAACAAAACTGCATCATACCAATTGATCGTAAGAGAATAGCTTAAATATCTCTGTTTGAATTGATTTTTAAATGCTCCAGTGGCACCATCTCTTAATCTTCAGAAATGTAGTGTTCTTCTGGAATCTGCCTTTAAACAGTTTTCTCTTTATTGAGTAAAGGAAGTAGCTGTCGAAAAAACTAATGGTTATTTTTCTGCACTGTTTATCGTACAACTAAAATTTTAACTGAGACACAGGTTGCCTTTTGTTGCAAGTGGCTGTTGGATTGGACACAGCAAAGTTTTATTTTGTGCAGTTGTCTGTTGCCTGTTGCCAGTGTCAGTTGGTATGGACTATTTTGTGCAGATTAAATATGTAGCTAGGGTTGTTTAGGATAATTGGTGACTTGGCTTTCTTTTGGTTAATACTCTTTGCTGGTGATGTTATGCAAATAGTAAAACTATGCAGATGTAAGTGTTGGTGACTTGGCTTCTTTTGGTGATATGAAGAAATGGTTAATTTTGTGTCTCTTGTATATTGATGGCTACAACAATTTTAACTATATTGAAATGTAATATTATTTCTAGACGAAAAATTAGATTAGCTGCTTCATTATTAGGCTAAAAAAACTATCAGGTCAAACATGGGCTCAATCTAGAAGCCCAAACCTAAATGGGCTAGGCCCAATCTAAAATGGACCTTTACATGGCCTAGGCCCAAAAAACAGCCTACGAATATAATGGGTTTTCTTGGGCTGGTCCATGAATTATAACGATTACATTTATCACAAAATTGTTACCGACACATGGCAACATGCCCTTTCCACAGATTATGACGTTTTCATCACGGTTTATGACATTTTCGATTGTCACTAAATCTATGACGTTTTCATCGGTTCGTAATCGAAGGTGTTTAGAGACGCACCTTATGCGATGACACGATATTCGTCATTAACCCGTCATTGATTAGAAACAGTGACGAAAATACCATGATTTATGACATAATCCAATCGTCACAAAAGGCTAGATCTCTTATAGTGCCTTGGGTATTTTTGTCACTAACCATTTGAGGTTAAAATTAAAAATAATGATGGTCATGCAACGCTTGAGAATATGAGAGCTACATCAACTGTAGCACCTTGATGTTTTTGGTGATGGAACAAGTTCGGAAGGATGATTCAACACCACACACATGATTTTGGTGTCCGGTAACACAAAAATCCAAGTATGGGGAGGTGTACGTATTTCATAACAAAATTCTATTAATGCCAAAATTTGAACTTGGTTTAGATATGACGTTAGTTCTTATATCTTGCCTTGTTGAAAAAAATTTTCAAAAAAAAAGTTTGAAATGCCCTGCTTTTGACATTAAAAAATACCTATCGGGAGGTACCCGAAGTTCACCATTCATATACTCATACTTATCTTCATATGAATATAACTTGATCATTTGCTTCCTTTATCTATTCTCGCATGCTCTAGTTTGAATGAATATGTAAAGTCCATTCATAGGCTCTTTAAATTAATCATGGTGTTTAGGTTGAAAAGTCTTATTTAATAAAATTAGACATGATGTCGAGTTTGCTCAATGAACCTTTGAGTTAAAGAATGTATGGATCTTGGTTGTATAAATCTTTAAGTTGATTCAATCTAGAGATAACCCAATGCATTGGATATATGACAAAGATGCATAACATACGAGGAGGCACAAAACCCTCTAGTATTTATGTTGAGTCAATTCTAATTTAGCCTTGTTTGAGTATAAGAAAGTTGGTGAAAATAAAATTTAAAAAAAATAAAAAAATCAAATAAAAATAAAATAATAATAATAATTACAAATAAAAAGGAAAGGTAAGAATCTGTTTACTCTTATTCTTTTCATTTGTTTGTAAATGGCCCATAGGTTATGCGCCTTGCGCGCAAAGTCCCTGTGTGGACTCAAGGTATGTTTCAAGTAAGTTTTTACCGTAAACACTTTGTGGGGAGACACACAAGAGCGACCAAAGCATTTTATTAAGAGAAGAGAGACTTATAGAGCAGCACACTTACAAGTCTCTGGGGACAAAAAGAAAAGCAAACGCAAGGAGACTTATAAGCACGTTAGAAATGAGCAAAGACAAGTTCATCTAACGGCGTCTAAGCAAGCACGAAGGAGGATTTAAGGTCTTTCCTAAATCGTTAGATTGAAGATAACCCCGACTTTTAAAATTAGACTTCCGTAGTCTAAGGGTCGGGTTTTATTTGAAAGACTTTGTCATTCGAAGCTTCCACACCTCCTAAGTCGCTATGAGGCACATCTCGATGTGGAAAGGCGGGAGATTTTAATTCATGCGGGGCAAATCCTATCTCGCATAATGAAGTGAGTTATCCCAATGAAGTTGAATGGAAGACCAGCGTTAGCTAAGCAAAGAAACGGACAAGCGAAAACAAGTGATCTATGGTCTCCTCTTCCCCCCTGTCACACATTATGCGGATGACGTTGTCTTGAACATTTAGATGTCCGTGTTGTATCATCGACTTTGTGTTGAGTCTGCCCACCAATAATGCCAAGCGAAGAATTTGATGCGGGGTATACAGCCCGACTTCCACATTTTCCTGAAGATAGGATGAGAATCCACACTGGTAAAGACATGCTGGTAAAATCTGCTAGAGGTGTATCTGCTCCCCCAAATTGGTGTCAATCTGCCAGAGGTGTATCTGCTCCCCTAAATTGGTGTCCAGCAATCGTTTTCATCTTCTTCATTTAGAAGATTTTGTAGAAGACCTTGCAAATCTTCCAATTCTTGGAAAGCCTATTGTGATAGTGGGAGATAGAAGATGCTATCTAGGTCTGTTGCTTGCATGATTTCTGCCACTGAGGAGCCTCTGTTTTTGGCAAAAAAAGCCAGGTGAGGATGAGCTTCAGAAAGCACAATGTTATTCCAGCGATCTTCCTAGAAACATATTGTCTGGCCGTTACCTAGCTAGCTTCTGGAAAAAGTCCTGAAAATTTCATTTAGCCTAAGGATGTCTTTCCACCAGAAAGAGCTCGTTTCCCTTGAAGGGTTACGCGGAGACTACGCTAGCCGAAAAACAAAACTTTTTTACCGCGCAAACCAGGAACACTTGCAAGTAAGGGTCGATAGATCGTTACCGATTGGAGTATGCAGCGGAAATAGCCAATCGTGGCTATCCGACCTCGGGAACAAGAGTTGGCCGATGCCGCAGCCCCGATCTCGAGCTCGTCCGACCACGTTGTCGCGCCTCGCTCCGAATGCAGCCGATGTTAGTGATATGCCCTAGAGGCAACATGGAGATGTTGGATATCACGTCAATGTTTATGTATTTATGAATAAAGTGTTATTCAGTTCCATGAAATAGAAATCTTGTATTGATCAATAAGTACATGACTTATTTATGAGACTCGATATGTATGAATCTATTTCTAAACGATCCCTGATCATATGTCATATTGTTGGAACAAATATGATTCTAAGATCGGCATGTTTATTGATTGATGATCATGTCGCATAGATCATGGGTATGGAGATACCAAATCAATAAACATGGACATATGTGTTGGAGAACACATTGTTGGATAGACCCACCATGAGACACTACAGGAATTAATGTGCCATTAGTTGGTCTCAGGTAGTGTTGGTACAAAGTCCTTAGACCTGAGATCACCAGGGATTCCAACATGTGTAGTAGCCTACTTTGGGACTACCAAACGCTATTCCGTAACTGGGTCGTTATAAAGGTAGTTTTCGGGTTTGCTATGAAACATGGAGTGGGATGTGAGTGATCAAGATGGAATTTGCCCCTCCTTTGGAGAGATATCTCTGGGCCCTCGAGGTAATGGATTATGGAAATGCATGGCCATGCTAAGTTGATTGAGGAGTCAATCAACAGACAGATAATCCAATACGGTTCGAGTGAATGGTTAAGCTATTGAAGGGATGGCACACATCTTGCCTATAGCTTAACTGGTATCGTGAGGCAAAGGGATTTGTGTACACATTACGGGTTCGAGCCGATATTATTCTTGTATACTATGGTGTCAATATGTCTGCTAGGCGCCGTCTGTGGACGGGTCGGCCGAGTTGGACTCGAGCCGACGATCGGCTAAGTTAGACTATAGCCGAGACCGAGTATACCTGAACCTACAGTGGTCGCACGCTTAAGGGGATAGAATAGATATTCGAGTTGGACTCGGATACGGCTCGATCGGATAGGGATCCGATCGGATAGAGTCTTATGGGCTTATGACGTGTGGGCGACCAACTCTATGAGATACGGATGAGATCCGATTCAAAATAGAGTCCTGATCGGCCACTAGTCCCAGTCGGCCAACTCTATATAAAGGAGGGAGGGGTGGAGAGCGCGTCACGTCAATTGCATCGCGTGCAACGAAGTCGCCGAGATCAATCTCCACGGAAACCCTCCCCACCTTCGAGCCAAACCTTAGCCTTGCATCGCGTGCTAGCACACGGGTGTTCGGTGTTTTGTCCCCGGACGTGTGGATACGCAGAGGCGCCGCTATGTTGCGCGCCGTTGATCGGTGTGGAGGAATCGGTTGCGGTTGAGCGCACGGAGCGAGGCGCGAGAACACGATCGGACGACTCGGATCGGCCGCGGCATCTCTGCGAATCGGCGATTGGTGAATCGGCTGTCCCTGGAATCGGCCATCATCGGCCGCACGTTCCAGATCGGATAGCCCCGATTGGTGTTTCGCGCACTCTACTCCAATCGGTAACGATCTATCGGCCCTTACTTACAAGTGTTCCTGGTTTGCGCGGTAAAAGTTTTTGTTTTCGGCTAGCGTAGCCTCCACGTAACCCTTCAAAATCTGCCCTTTATATCGAGATCTCATTGTGGTAAAATATATTAAGCTTATTATTAATCTGTTAGGTGACTTAACACTTGATTGATTCTTTTTTAATATATTTAATCTATATTGATATCTCAGTATAAAGTGGTATCGGAGTATTAGCCGATACATGTTACATCGGCTATACTATAAATACGTATAATCTCTGTCTTAAAGCACTTTTAGGCATAAGTGATTTATACTGTCTCGGCGCACTGTCCGATCTATCCCAATCACTTGGTTTAAACATATCTTGAGACATAGATTATATATTATTAATATATACCGATCGAGTAGATCTAATTTTTCCTTCGCTTTGTTCTTTATTGCCGATCCTATGCATACGCATCGGCTCAACATTAAACGATATGTCATCGGCCATTAGCCGATCGGCTATCGTTTATGGATTTAACTTCGTTTTCTTACTTTGTCCCTTGTTGGTTGCAGGATTAAACCAACTAGAACGCCTTTAAAACCCAAAAGTAAGATTTTGGTTCTACACTAGAGTTAAGCGGATCTCTTAGGCCGGTGTGTTTGGTGGGACTCGATTAGAAGTCGACATCATGGTGGACCTCAAGTCGACCGATGTTGACCCAGGGAACATCATTCCCGTTACAATGGACAAATTGACACCGAACGTAGGCGGAGTTTGAAGAGATGATGAATAACTTGGAGAGCTAATTTTTGCATTCATTTGTTCGACTCGCCAGCACGGTGATTAAGAGGTATAAAATTGCTTTTCCAAGCAATGATGAGACCGAAACAAGTTATGGGAAGGATAGTAAACCTCGGATTTCAAGCAAGATGCAAAATTCAACAATCTTCAAGATCGGATTGATTATGTTGTGCATTATGCTTTAATCAACCAAAGTGAGGAGTTCTTGTTAACACCTTAAATAATATGATCACTTCGTGGTTGATGGTAGAATTGCTGAGAATTAAGCCAAGGGGCCAATGTTTCTTCCGAGGGTAATTTTCCACAATATAGGACTCGGTGACCGATAAACATCTACTTGTTTTAGGTGTGGCCCTGCAACAGCCGATAGCATCGCATCGGCTCTGGAAAGTAGATTGCATCATCATCTACATGAAGCAACCGGGGATCAATCCTCTTATTTTGGTTAAACAACAACCTCAACACATAGGACAAAACATCCCCTCAAAGTTACTCTAGAACAAGTATCGGCTATATTCAGAACAAACCAGCCGGTTGTTGAGACGATGTCACAGATACCGATAAGGCAGCATACATCGATTCCCATATTGGTACTCAGTTTGTTCTTGATCAGCAAGCCCATATGGTGCATCAGTCCCCTCAACATCACATGGGAGACAATATTAATTTTCAGTGTCATCCTCATTCACCTCAAGTGCAGTATCGGCCAGGGGCATCACCTCAACCCCAGTATGTGCCTCAATTTAATCAGTTTGATCCGATACAGCAGCAGTTTCAAAGAGCACCTCAACAAAAGCCCTGGGCTGATATGATAGCTGATGTGATGATGAAATAGTTTGGTCTTAAGCCTAAGGATACTAGTAATTTGTATCAGCATCCATACCTGGAATACTTTGAGAGGGTGCCATTACCAAACCGATACAAAGTCCCAGATTTTTCAAAATTCTCAGGGCAAGATAATGTGTCAACCTATGAGCATGTCAGCCGATTTTTAGCTCAGTGTGGTGAGGCATCGGCTACTGATGCTCTAAGGGTTAGATTATTTTCTTTATCTTTATCTGGATTGGCTTTTACATAGTTTTCATCTTTACCATATAATTATGTTCAAAGTTGGGTCGATCTGGAAAAGCAGTTTCATAAGTACTTCTACAGTGGAATCCATGGGATGAAATTGTCTGATCTGACAGCAATCAAGCAGAAACATGATGAATCTGTTCAAGATTATATTCATAGGTTTAGAGATATGAGAAACAGATGTTACAGCTTGGTTTTGATAGATTCTCAGTTAGCCGATCTTGCTTTCCAAGGTTTGTTGACACCAATTAAGGAAATATTTTTGGCTCAAGACTTTGTGAGCTTGGCTCATTTGGCTCAGAAGGTGACAACACATGAGCAGAGGTTTCAAGAAGCTAAGAACACATTTTAAAAGGTTAACCAAGTTAATACATATGCTTCTGAATTTGAAGAAAAAGATGACTCCGAAGTAGCAACGACCGAGTGGACAAGGAACAAGAAAATTGTTACATGTCAGTCGGTCAGAAATTCTGCAAAGGAAGAAAAATATGACTTTGATATTACCAAGGCTGACAAGATCTTTGATTTACTACTTTGGGAGAAACAAATTCAACTACCTATTGGTCATGTAATTCCATCGGCTGATGAGTTGGGAAAGAGGAAGTATTGTAAGTGGCATAATATTGGATCTCATAGCACTAATGACTGCAGGGTCTTCAGGCAGCAGATCCAATCGGCTATTGAGCAAGGGAAGATAAAATTTGATGATTCAAAAAGGCCGATGAAGGTTGATGGTAACCCTTTTCCTATTAACATGATTCATACGAGTGGGAGGGTAGCCGATAGAAAAGATTATCAGTCCACACAGCGTAACTCTGTCAGAATCATCAATAAATACAAAAGGAAGTATGATAGGCAGAAAGAGAGATACTATGAGGAAGATGACAGTTTTGATCCCCATTTGAGTTATGAATTCTTCAGATTTTGCTGGAAGGAAGGGATGAGACTACCGTCAATAGAAGATTGCCCAGGATGCAACAACTATGATAAGGGCTACGCTAGAGGTTCAAGTCGATCTTGTCTTGGGGAAAATCGACTAAGATAGAGGAAATTGCATGTTCATCAGAGGTTGGGTCCAATTCATCAGGATTTTCCACAAGAGGATTTATATGAGGATGAAGATGAAACCAGGAACCCACAATGGTGTCCTTCTGGTAGTTTCACTAAGAACCAGAAGAGGAGGGTACAAAGGATGAGGAACAGGGAGCGTTTCTAAGAGGTTGAAGAGGAGATCAATCATCGGCTGAAGAGGAAAAAGCAAGATTGACGTATTAAGAGTAAGGTACTTTTAGCTGATGAGGTTGAAGCCGATAAGGCAAAAAGGCTAGCTAAGGGGAAGATTGTTTTTTCTGCATCGGTTAATATGGTTTTTATACTACCAGCAGAGTATGAGGCTAACCCAACTGATGCAGATGTAATGGAAGAATCTTTAGCCAAGTTGGTTCTATCACCAGAACAAGCTATTTTTGAGAAGCCAGAAGGAACAGGGTATCGACACCTCAAGCCATTGTATGTCAAGGAATTTGTCAATGGCAAGCCGATGACTGAAATGTTGATGATGGTGGAGCTGCTGTTAATTTGATATTGTATGGTACATTGAGGAAGTTGGGCAAGAATTCAGATGATCTCATGAAGACCAACATGGTTCTTAAAGATTTTGGTGACAATCCTTCAGAGACCGAAGGAGTGTTAAATGTGGAGTTGACAATCGGCAGCAAAACTGTTCCTACCATGTTTTTTGTCATCGATGGGAAGGGTTCATATAGTTTGTTGCTTGGAAGGGATTGGATTCATGCAAATTGTTGTATTCCTTTGACCATGCATCAGAGTTTGATCCAATGGCAAGGTGACAAGATAGAAATCGTGCCAGCCGACAGGTCAGTCAATGTTGCTAATGCCGATTTAACTATTTGGGAGATTGATGGAATGATTGCTTGTCTGGAAAAGTTTGGGAAGAAGATTATCTAAAAGTGTCCTATTGTGATATACAGCCAGTTGAAGATGAAGAGCCCCAATTATTACTTTGAGGGCGTCGTGGAGGGTACAAATTTCTACACCAAGGATATTGTAGATGATCTGGATGGCAAATTGGGACAAAGTTTTATGTCGGTCGATGATTTGGAAGAAGTTGATATAGGCCAAGGGGATAGGCCTAGGTTGACTTTTATCAGTAAAAAATTATCTTCTGATTTCAGAACCAAGTGGATAGAACTTTTGAAAGAATACAAAGATTGTTTTGCTTGGGAATATTTTGAGATGCCAGGACTTAGCCGATCGATTGTGGAACATCGACTTCCTATCAAACCAGATATCAGCCATATACACAACTACCTAGAAGATATAAAGCCGATATGTATGATGCTATTAAAGCTGAAATTACTTGATTATATGATGCTGGTTTTATTCGGCCATGCCGGTATGCTGAGTGGGTTTCTAATATAGTTCCAGTTATATGGAAGAATGGTAAACTTAGGGTTTGCATTGATTTTTGAGATCTAAACAAGGCTACCCTAAGAATGAGTATCCAATGCCGATTGTCGATCAATTGGTTGACGCTGCTTTAGGGCATTTATAAGTTTTTATGGCAGAAGAAGACATTCATAAGACTGCTTTTAGATGTCCTAGTGCGATCGGCTTGTATGAGTGGGTTGTGATGACTTTTGGCTTGAAGAACGTTGGAGCTACATATCAAAGGGCCATGAATTAGATATTTCTTGATCTGATCGGCTTGTTGGTTGAGATCTATATTGATGATGTGATAGTGAAGTCAAAGGAGATTGATGATCGTATAGCCGATTTGAGAAAAGTTTTTTAAAGAACAAGGAAATATGACTTGAAGATAAATCCCACAAAGTGTGCTTTTGGTGTATCGGTTGAACAATTTTGGGTTTTCTTGTCCATGAGAGGGGATTGAGGTAACGCAGAGGTGATGGGTTACGCGGAGGCTACGATAGCTAATAACAAAAGTTTTTACCGCGCAAACCAGGAACCTTGCAAGTAAGGGTCGATAGATCGTTATCGATTGGAGTGGAGTGCAGTGGATATAGCCAATCAGGAGTTATCTGATCCGGAATAGTACTGGCCGATCACAGCCGATTTGCTGACCACAGCCGATTCTCGAGTCACCTGATCGCAGCTGATGCAACTATTGTTAGTGATATGCCCTAGAGGCAACATGGAGATGTTGGATATCACGTCAATGTTTATGTATTTATGAATAAAGTGTTATTCAGTTCCATGAAATAGACATCTTGTATTGATCAATAAGTATGTGACTTATTTATGAGACTCGATATGTATGAATCTATTTCTAAACGATCCCTGATCATATGTCATATTGTTGGAACAAATATGATTCTAATATCGGCATGTTTATTGATTGATGATCATGTCTCATAGATCATGGGTATGGAGATACCAAATCAATAAACATGGACATATGTGTTAGAGAACACATTGTTGGATAGACCCACCATGAGACACTACAGGAATTAATGTGCCATTAGTTGGTCTCAGGTAGTGTTGGTACAAAGTCCTTAGACCTGAGATCACCATGGATTCCAACATGTGTAGTAGCCTACTTTGGGACTACCAAACTGTTAGTGATATGCCCTAGAGGCAACATGGAGATGTTGGATATCACGTCAATGTTTATGTATTTATGAATAAAGTGTTATTCAGTTCCATGAAATAGACATCTTGTATTGATCAATAAGTACGTGACTTATTTATGAGTCTCTTTATGTATGAATCTATTTCTAAACGATCCCTGATCATATGTCATATTGTTGGAACAAATATGATTCTAAGATCGGCATGCCATTAGTTGGTCTCGGTAGTGTTGGTACAAAGTCCTTAGACCTGAGATCACCATGGATTCCAACATATGTAGTAGCCTACTTTGGGACTACCAAACGCTATTCCGTAACGGGTAGTTATAAAAGTAGTTTTCGGGTTTGCTATGAAACATAGAGTGGGATGTGAGTGATCAAGATGGAATTTGCCCCTCCTTTGGAGAGATATCTCTGGGCCCCTCGAGGTGATGGATTATGGAAATGCATGGCCATGCTAAGTTGATTGAGGAGTCAATCAACGGACGGATAATCCAATACGGTTCGAGTGAATGGTTAAGCTATTGAAGGGATGGCACACATCTTGCCTATAGCTTAACCGGTATCGTGAGGCAAAGGGATTTGTGTACACATTACAGTTCGAGCTGATATTATTCTTGTATACTATGGTGTCAATATGTGCTGCTAGGCGCCGTGTGGATGTGTCGGGTGAGTTAGACTCGAGCCGACGATCGGCTAAGTTAGACTATAGCCGAAACCGAGTATACCTAAACCTACGGGTCGCACGCTTAAGGGGATAGAATAGATATTCGAGTTGGACTCGGATACGGCTCGATCGGATAGGGATCCGATCGGATAGAGTCCTATGGGCTTACGACGTGTGGGCGGCCAACTCTATGAGATACGGATGAGATCCGATTCAAAATAGAGTCCTAATCGGCCACTAGTCCCGGTCGGCCAACTCTATATAAAGGAGGAAGGGGTGGAGAGCTGCGGCACGTCAATTGCATCGCGTGCAACGAAGTCGCCGAGATCAATCTCCACGGAAACCCTCCCCACCTTCGAGCCAAACCCTAGCCTTGCATCGCGAGCTAGCACACGGGTGTACGGCGTTCGTCCCGGACGTGTGGATACCGCAGAGGCGCCGCTACGTTGCGCGCCGTTGATCGGCTTCGGATCGGCCGCATCGGAGCGATCGGCCGTGGTGAATCGGCCGTCGGGCGCATCGGAGCGAGGCGTGAGAACGCGCCGGACGACTCGAATCGGCCGATTGGCGAATCGTGTCTCGGGAATCGCTACACTGTTCCGGATCGGATTGCCCCGATTGGCTATTCCGCCGCACTCTACTCCAATCGGTAACGATCTATCGGCCCTTACTTGCAAATGTTCCTGGTTTGTGCGGTTAAAAGTTTTGTTTTCGGCAGCGTAGCCTCCGCGTAACCCTTCACCTATTGTATGTATGAGATGCATGTGATGCATGTAATATTCTTTCATATGTGCAATCCCCGTAATATTCTTTCATACGTGCAATGCTTGTAATATTCTTTCACGACTGCGAGTCGATGTAATCTTCAATTAGAGCTTCTATAGTAGTAGCTTAGTTTGAAGAAATCAAGCATTCGGCACTCGGAAGAACGGTGTTGAAGATGGAGATCCTCTACACCGGCATGGAGATGGAGATCACCATGTGAAGGGGGCCATACTATTTCATGCTATTCTACTTACTTTCATATATGTGATATGTTTGTTTGATAGGATAGCATCCTCGCAAAATTAAGTAGTAATGATGCCCTTCCAAATGATGCACCGCCACCGTTATGCTCGTCAATGGTAGGTCCGCCAAAGCAGAGTGCCATTCTCTATCATAACACGAGGGGGTATATGTCGACATATACATGTAGGAGCATTTGGTTTACTTAACAAGGCTATCAAAACAGTTTTGGGCCTTGGGGCATAGGTTGGTGCGGGGCATGGAGATGCCACACCAACAACAAGAGTCACATAGAGATGTGATTAGCAAGGAGTTGCTTACCGATGTTACTAATTTTCTAGCAAGTGATGCCAAAGCTCACTAGAAAATTAACTAACATGTGGATCTTGACCCAATACGTAACCTAGAGGGAAGGTGGAAAATACGTAATGGGAGTCTTATATTAAATTGTTTATAAACATTGTGCTAAACTTTGCTTTTTCGTTGTAGAATAAATGGCGGCTAATACTACACCCATACCTTTAATTTGCGATCTATTCTCGAAAAGGAAAAATTAAATGGAACAAACTTTATGGGTTGGTATCGCAACTTGAGAATTGTTCTCAAGCAAGAGCGTAAGGAGTACGTTCTTGAAGTACCCTATCCCGAGGATTTGCCAAATAACGCCACCGCAACCGCACGGAGGGCTTATGAGAAGCACACTAATGATGCCCTAGATATAAGCTGTCTCATGCTTGCTACAATGTCCCCCGAGCTTCGAAGCAATATGAGAGCAGCGATGCTCACACTATTATTCGGGGACTGCGTGACATGTTTGAGAACCAAGCTCGGGCCGAGAGGTTCAACACCTCAAAGTCCTTGTTTGCGTGCGATGCTTGTTGAGGGAATCCGTCGTCCGCATGTGATAAAAATGATTGGCTACATTGAGAGTCCGGAAAAACTAGGTTTTCCCTTAGCCAAGAGTTGGCTGAGTTGCATGGGATGCTAAAGATGAGGAGAGTATCTAGAAAAACGGTCATCATGTGATGATGATGCGAAGGCTAAGCGCAAACCACCTGTCAAGAAGCTTTGCACCAAGAGGAAGTTAACTCCCGATGAGATCGCGAGTGCCTCCAATGCAAAGAAGGGCAAGAAGGGGTCGGCGGCATCGATGCCGTTTGCTTCTATTGCAAGGAGACAGCCACTGGAAGAGGAACCGCAAGAAGTACATGGAGGATCTCAAAAAGAAGCAAAGTACGACTTCGCTGGTATTAATGTTATAGACATTAATCTTGCTACTTCACCTACGACTCTTGGGTATTTGATACCGGATCGTAGCTCATATTTGCAAATCGTTGGGGAATGAGAAGAAGTAGAAGATTGAGAAGGGGCGAGGTGAAACCGCGCGCGGCAATGGAGCAAGCGTTGCGTACGCTTGTCGGCACGAGACCACTTCATCTACCTTCGGGATTAGTTTTGGAATTGAATAATTGTTATTGTGTTCCAACACTAAGTCAAAACGTTATTTCCGTTTCATGTTTGCAAGCGGAAGGATATGATTTTAGATCAATGGACAATGGTTGTTCAATATATCTCGAGATATGTTCTATTTTCATGCTCCATTGGTGAATGGATTATACGTTTTGAATCTTGAAGCGTCTCCCATCTATAACATTAATACAGAAAGACAACTCTCTAATGATATAAACCCCACGTTTATCCGGCATTGTCGCTTAGGCCATATAAATAAGAAACGCATGGAGAAGCTCCATAAGGATGGATTGCTTCACTCTTTTGATTTTGAATCATTTGAGACATGTGAGTCTTGTTTACTTGGTAAGATGACAAAGGCACCTTTCACGGGACACGTGAAAGAGCAAGTGACTTGTTGGCACTCATACATACCGATGTATGTGGACCAATGAGCTCAACGGCCGAGGTGGTTATCGTACTTCATTACCTTTACGATGACTTTAGTAGATATGGTTATATCTACTTAATGAGGCATAAGTCCGAATCCTTTGAAAAGTTCAAAGAATTCCGAATGAAGTAGAATCATTTAGGGAAAACAATCAAGTTTCTACGATCGGATCGTGGAGGGAATACTTGAGCCAAGAGTTTGGTAATCATCGAAAGATTGTGGAATTGTTCCACGCTTAACTCCGCCAGAACTCCACAATGGAACGGAGTGTCCGAACGGAGAAATCGCACCTTGTTGGACATGGTGCGGTCGATGATGAGCCAAAGTGATCTTCCGTTATCCTTCCGGGGATATGCTCTTGAAACAGATGCGCTCACACTAAATAGAGTTCCATCTAAGTCGATTGAAAAGACACCATATGAGATATGGACAGGCAACCCCTAGTTTGTCTTTTCTCAAAATTTGGGGATGTGAGGCTTATGTAAAACGTTTACAATCGACAAGCTCACACCCAAATCGACAAGTGCTTCTTTGTGGGATATCCTAAGGAAACTAAGGGATATTACTTTTATAATCGGGTACAAGGCAAAGTGTTTGTCGCCCGACATGGTGTCTTCTTGGAGAAAGAGTTTCTTTCAAGAAGGGTTAGTGGGAGCAGGGTGCATCTTGAAGAAGTTCAAGAAACACCGTAAAACGTTTCGGCGACCACGGAACCACAACAGGAGGAACAAAGTGTTGCGCCACCGGTTGTAGATACACCACCCCATGGAGGTCCGAAAGATCACGTCGTGTGCCCGACAGTACACAGTGCGAACAACGTGATATATTGTTGTTGGACAACGATGAACCTAAGACCTATGAGGAAGCGATGGTGGGACCCGATTCCAACAAGTGGCTTGGAGCCATGAAATCCGAAATAGAATCCATGTACGACAATCAAGTTTGGAACTTGGTTGATCCACGATGGTGTCAAAACCATTGAGTGTAAATGGGTTTTTAAGAAAACGCCGATATGGATGGAAATGTTCACATCTATAAGGCGCGATTGGTGGCGAAAGGTTTTAAACAGATTCAAGGAGTTGATTATGATGAAACCTTCTCGCCCGTCGCAATGCTTAAATCTATTCGGATTATCCTAGCGATTGCTGCATATTTCGATTATGAGATATGGCAGATGGATGTCAAAACGACTTTCCTAAATGAAAACCTAAGCGAGGATGTATACATGATACAACCTCGGGGTTTTGTCGATCCGAATCACTGGAAAGATATGCAAGCTACGAAATCCATTTATGGATTGAAGCAAGCATCTCGGAGTTGGAATATTCGTTTTGATGAGGTAATCAAAGGGTTTGGTTTCATCAAAAACGAAGAAGAGCCCTGTGTTTACAAAAAGGTCGGTGGGAGCGCAATTGTATTTCTAATCTTATATGTGGATGACATATTACCGATTGGAAATGATATCCCTATGCTTGAATCCGTCAAGTCTTCATTGAAAAATAGTTTTTCCATGAAAGACTTAGGGAGGCAAAGCATAAATATTAGCATTCGGATCTATAGAGATAGATCCAAGAGGCTAATTGGATTAAGCCAAAGTACATACATTGACAAGGTGTTGAAAAGGTTCAACATGCATGATTCCAAGAAAGGTTTCTTGCCCATGTCACATGGCATTAATCTTAGCAAGAATCGGTGTCCTCGGACACATGATGAGCGGAATAAGATGGGTATGGTTCCATATGCTTCGGCAATTGGATCCATCATGTATGTCATGCTTTGTACACGCCTGCATGTCTCGTACGCTTTGAGTGCTACGAGCAGATACGATCGCCGATCCAGGTGAAGGTCACTGGATCGCGTAAAGAATATCCTTAAGTACTTGAGAAGAACTAAGGATATGTTCCTAGTCTATGGAGGTGAAGAAGAGCTTGTTGTAAGTGGTTACACCGATGCTAGCTTCCAAACGGACAAGGATGATTATAGATCGTAACTGGGTTCGTGTTCGCTGAACGGAGCGCGTCAGTGGAAGAGTTCCAAGCGTGATACCGTTGCCGATTCTACAACGGAGGCCGAGTACATTCGCTTTGAGCCGCAAAGGAGGCCGTTTGGATCAAGAAATTTGTTTCGAGCTTGGTGTGATGACTAGTACGACTGGTCCAATGTCTCTCTATTGTGATAATAGTGGAGCCATTGCGCAAGCCAAGGAGCCGAGGTCACATCGAAGTCCTAACACATACTTCGGCGATATCATCTCATCCGCGAGATAGTGGACAGAGGTGATGTCAAGATATGCAAAGTGCACACGGATCTCAACATAGCCGATCCGCGACAAAACCTCTCCCCCTCACCGAAGAATGAGGCGCACACAAGAGCAATGGGTATTAGATACTTACATGATTGACTCTAGTGCAAGTGGGAGATTGTTAGTGATATGCCTAGAGGCAACATGGAGATGTTGGATATCACGTCAATGTTTATGTATTTACAATAAAGTGTTATTCATTTCCATGAAATAGACATCTTGTATTGATCAATAAGTACGTGACTTATTTATGAGACTCGATATGTATGAATCTATTTCTAAACGATCCTCGATCATATGTCATATTGTTGGAACAAATATGATTCTAAGATCGACATGTTTATTGATTGATGATCATGTCTCATAGATCATGGGTATGGAGATACCAAATCAATAAACATGGACATATGTGTTGGAAAACACATTGTTGGATAGACCCATCATGAGACACTACAGAATTAATGTGCCATTAGTTGGTCTCATGTAGTGTTGGTACAAAGTCCTTAGACCGAGATCATCATGGATTCCAACATGTGTAGTAGCCTACTTTGGGACTACCAAACACTATTCCGTAACGGGTAGTTATAAAGGTAGTTTTCGTGTTTGCTATGAAACATGGAGTGGGATGTGAGTGATCAAGATGGAATTTGCCCCTCCTTTGGAGAGATATCTCTCGGGCCCTCGAGGTGATGGATTATGGAAATGCATGGCCATGCTAAGTTGATTGAGGAGTCAATCAATGACGGATAATCCAATACGGTTCGAGTGAATGGTTAAGCTATTGAAGGGATGGCACACATCTTGCCTATAGCTTAACTAGTATCATGAGGCAAAGGGATTTGTGTACACATTACAGGTTCGAGCTGATATTATTCTTGTATACTATGGTGTCAATATGTGCTGCTAGGCGCCGCTGTTGACAGGTCGGCTGAGTTGGACTCGAGCCGACGATCGGCTAAGTTAGACTATAGCCGAAACCGAGTATACCTGAACCTACAGGGTCGCACGCTTAAGGGGATAGAATAGATATTCGAGTTGGACTCGGATACGGCTCGATCGGATAGGGATCCGATCGGATAGAGTCCTATGGGCTTACGACGTGTGGGCGGCCAACTCTATGAGATACGGATGAGATCCGATTCAAAATAGAGTCCTAATCGGCCACTAGTCCCAGTCGGCCAACTCTATATAAAGGAGGGAGGGGTGGAGAGCTGCGGCACGTCAATTGCATCGCGTGCAACGAAGTCGCCGAGATCAATCTCCACGGAAACCCTCCCCACTTTCGAGCCAAACCCTAGCCTTGCATCGCGTGCTAGCACACGGGTGTACGGCGTTCTGTCCCCGGACGTGTGGATACCGGTAGAGGCGCCGCTACGTTGCGCGCCGTTGATCGGCTTCGGATCGGCCGCAATCGAGCGATCGGCCGTGGTGGAATCGGCCGCGGTCGGGCGCATCGGAGCGAGGCGTGAGAACGCGGCCGGACGACTCGAATCGGCTGATTGGCGAATCGGCTGTCTCCGGGAATCGGCTACACAGTTCTGGATCGGATTGCCCTGATTGGCTATTCCGCAACACTCTACTCCAATCGGTAACGATCTATCGGCCCTTACTTGCAAGTGTTCCTGGTTTGCGCGGTTAAAAGTTTTTGTTTTCGGCTAGCGTAGCCTCCGCGTAACCCTTCAACTATAGCCGATTTGTCGATGCCGCAGCCGATGCGACCACAGCCGATTCGCTGATGCCGCAACAATGCGACCACAGCCGATTCGCCGATTCGTCGAGTCGCTCAACTGCGCCTGCCTCGCTCTGATGCGCCCGACCATAGCCGATTCGCAGCTGCCGAATAGCATCGCAATATAGCAATGCCTCTACCGGTATCCACACGTCCAAGGAAAGAACGCCTAACACCCGTGTGCTAGCACAAGATGTAAGGCTAGGGTTTGGCTTGGAGGTGGGGAGGGTTTTTGTGGACATCTTGAACTTGCCGACGTTTGAAGCCACGCGTGTTTTAATCTGTTGCGCCAAATCAGATTGATTCGATTTTAATGTGATACCACAGCTCTCCACCCTTTATAAAGAGCACCAACATGGGCTATGAATCCTATTATCAAGCAATGGCTGTTCAGAGGTTGAGGAATTGATATGATCGACCAAATCAATCCACCTTCAAGCAAAGGGCATAAGTTTATATTGGTGGCAACCAATTATTTCACAAAGTGGGTGGAGACAATACTATTAAATAAGGTTGATTCTGGGGATGCAATTCAGTTTGTTAAATAGCATATTATATACCGATTTGGTGTTCCTCAGACTGTCACAACCGATCAGGGATCTATCTTTGTATTAGATGAGTTTGTCCAATTTGCAGAAAGCATGGGAATTAAGTTGTTGAATTCTTCACCATATTATGCACAAGCCAATGGGCAGGCAGAAGCATCTAACAAGGGTTTGATTAAGTTGATTAAGAGAAAGATTTTTGAATTTCCAAAGCAACGACATAGACAATTAGCTGAAGCACTGTGGTCTTATCGGATGGCTTGTCATGGATCGATCCAAGTTCCTCCTTATAAGCTGGTTTATAGGCATGAAGCTATGTTACCATGGGAAAGTATCATCGGCTCAAGGAGGATTGATTTACAAGATGAGTAGACAGTCAATGATTATCATAATCTCATGGTAGTGAATCAGAAGAGCTGGTTTAATCTAGGATGCAGGCTTTGGTGAAAGTAACAAGAGATAAGGAGAGAATTGCTCGTCATTATAATAAGAAAGTTGTGCCAAAATCATTTTCTGTCGGGGACACCCCCGACCTTCCGTTATATTTGCAAGATGAGGTGAAACACTTTAGCTCATCTAACACGCATAACAAAACATCCGAGGTCTCGAGAGAGGAATAAGTGAGATATTGTTGGGCCTTTAGCCTGCCAGTCAAGTGTTGTTGTGCCAATTGAACCGGCCTTGGCCTTTAAATAGGGGTTGGTCTTGCCCTCCACAGGCCCTTCTCCACATCCAATTCGGGGTAGACACGTCTGGAAACCCGAGACATACCGTATGGAGGAAGGAACCCCGAGTACCAACGAATTCGGTTAGGTTTCGGACTCTGCCAGTCAGACCGACTGAAGGGTTACGCGGAAGCTACGCTAGCCGAAAACAAAAATTTTTCTACCGCGCAAACCAGGAACACTTGCAAGTAAGGGCCGATAAATCGTTACCGATTGGAGTATGCAGCGGAAATAGCCAATCAGGGCTATCCGATCTGGAACTGTGTAGCCGATTCCCGGAGACAGCCGATTCGCCAATCAGCCGATTCACGGAGTCGTCCGATCACGTTCTTGCGCCTTGCTCCGATGCGCCCGACCGCAGCCGATCCGAAGCCGATCAACAGCGCGCAACATAGCAGCGCCTCTACAGGTATCCACACGTCCGGGACAGAACGCCGTACACCCGTGTGCTAGCACGCTATGCAAGGCTAGGGTTTGGCTCAAAAGTGGGGAGGGTTTCCGTGGAGATTGATCTCGGCGACTTCTATTGCGGATTCGGTTCAACGCGATCCAATTGACATGCCGCAGCTCTCCACCCCTCCCTCCTTTATATAGAGTTGGCCGACTGGGACTAGTGGTCGATTAGGACTCTATTTTGAATCGGATCTCATCCGTATCTCATAGAGTTGGCCGCCCATACGTCGTAAGCCCATAGGACTCTATCCGATCGGATCCCTATCCGATCGAGCCGTATCCGAGTCCAACTCGAATATCTATTCTATCCCCTTAAGCGTGCGTCCCCGTAGGTTCAGGTATACTCGATTTCGGCTATAGTCTAACTTAGCCGATCGTCGGCTCGAGTCCAACTCAGCCGACCCGTCAACAACGGCGCCTAGCAGCACATATTGACACCATAGTATACAAGAATAATATCGGCTCGAAACCTGTAATGTGTGCACAAATCCCTTTGCCTCACGATACCGTTAAGCTATAGGCAAGATGTGTGCCATCCCTTCAATAGCTTAACCATTCACTCGAACCGTATTGGATTATCGTCCGTTGATTGACTCCTCAATCAACTTAGCATGGCCATGCATTTCCATAATCCATTACCTCGAGGTGCCCAGAGATATCTCTCCAAAGGAGGGGCAAATTCCATCTTGATCACTCACATCCCACTCCATGTTTCATAGCAAACCCGAAAACTACCTTTATAACTAGCGAGTTCGGAATAGCGTTTGGTAGTCCCAAAGTAGGCTACTACACATGTTGGAATCCATGGTGATCTCAGTCTAAGGACTTTGTACCAACACTACCTCGAGACCAACTAATGGCACATTAATTTCGTAGTGTCTCATGGTGGGTCTATCCAACAATGTGTTCTCCAACACATGTGTCCATGTTTATTGATTTGGTCTCTCCATACCCATGATCTATGAGACATGATCATCAATCAATAAACATGCCGATCTTAGAATCATATTTGTTCCAACAATATGACATATGATCAGGATCGTTTAGAAATAGATTCATACATAAAGAGTCTCATAAATAAGTCACGTACTTATTGATCAATACAAGATGTCTATTTCATTGAACTGAATAACACTTTATTCATTTATACATAAACATTGACGTGATATCCAACATCTCCATGTTGCCTCTAGGGCATATCACTAACAATCTCCCACTTGCACTAGAGTCAATCATGTAAGTATCTAATACCCATTGCTCTTGTGTGCGCCTCATGCTTCGGCCGAGGGAGAGGTTTTGTCGGCGGGATCGGCTATGTTGAGATCCGTGTGCACTTTGCATATCTTGACATCACCTCTGTCCACTATCTCGCGGATGAGATGATATCGCCGAAGTATGTGTTTGGACTTCGATGTGACCTCGGCTCCTTGACTCGCGCAATGGCTCCACTATTGTCACAATAGAGAGACATTGGACCGCCGCACTAGTCATCACACCAAGCTCGAAACGAATTTCTTGATCCAAACAGCCTCCTTTGCGCCTTCGAAGCAGCAATGTACTCGGCCTCCGTTGTCGAATCAGCAAAGTATCCCGCTTGGAACTCTTCCCCGATCGCGCCTCCGTTCGGCGTAACACGAACCCATTGCGATCTATAATCATCCTTGTCTGTTTGGAAGCTAGCATCGGTGTAACCACTTACAACGAGCTCTTCTTCACCTCCATAGACTAGGAACATATCCTTAGTTCTTCTCAAGTACTTAAGGATATTCTTACGGCAATCCAGTGACCTTCACCTGGATCTCGACTGTATCCGCTCGTAGCACTCAAAGCGTACGAGACATCTCGGCGTGTACAAAGCATGGCATACATAATGGATCCAATTGCTGAAGCATATGGAACCATACCCATCTTATTCCGCTCATCATGTGTCCGAGGACACCGATTCTTGCTAAGATTAATGCCATGTGACATGGGCAAGAAACCTTTCTTGGAATCATGCATGTTGAACCTTTTCAACACCTTGTCAATGTATGTACTTTGGCTTAATCCAATTAGCCTCTTGGATCTATCTCTATAGATCCGAATGCCCAATATGTATCTTTGCCCTAAGTCTTTCATGGAAAAACTATTTTTCGATGAAGACTTAACGGATTCTAGCATAGGGATATCATTTCCAATCAGTAATATGTCATCCACATATAAGATTAGAAATACAATTGCACTCCCACCGACCCTTTTGTAAACACAGCCTCTTCTTCGTTTTTGATGAAACCAAACCCTTTGATTACTTCATCAAAACGAATATTCCAACTCCGAGATGCTTGCTTCAATCCATAAATGGATTTCGTAGCTTGCATATCTTTCCAGCGATTCTGGATCGACAAAACCCCGAGGTTGTATCATGTATACATCCTCGCTTAGGTTTCCATTTAGGAAAGCCGTTTCGACATCCATCTCGCCATATCTCATAATCGAAATATGCAGCAATCGCTAGGATAATCCGAATAGACTTAAGCATTGCGACGGGCGAGAAGGTTTCATCATAATCAACTCCTTGAATCTGCTTAAAACCTTTCGCCACCAATCGCGCCTTATAGATGTGAACATTTCCATCCATATCGGCCTTTTTCTTAAAAAACCCATTTACACTCAATGGTTTTGACACCATCAGTGGATCAACCAAGTTCCAAACTTGATTGTCGTACATGGATTCTATTTCGGATTTCATGGCTCCAAGCCACTTGTTGGAATCGGGTCCCACCATCGCTTCCTCATAGGTCTTAGGTTCATCGTTGTCCAACAACAATATATCACGTTGTTCCGCACTGTGTACTGTCGGTGCACGACGTGATCTTTCGACTCCGTGGGGCTGGTGTATCTACAACCGGTGGCGCAAGTTGCTCCTCCTGTTGTGGTTCGTGGTCGTTGAAACATTTTCGGTGTTTCTTGAACTTCTTCAAGATGCACCCTGCTCCCACTAACCCTTCTTGAAAGAAACTCTTTCTTCAAGAAGACACCGTGTCGGCAACAAACACTTTGCCTTGTTCCCGATTATAAAAGTAATATCCCTTAGTTTCCTTAGGATATCCCACAAAGAAGCACTTGTCGATTTGGGTGTGAGCTTGTCAAGCGTAAACGTTTTACATAAGCCTCACATCCCCAAATTTTGAGAAAAGACAAACTAGGGGTTGCCCTGTCCATACCTCATATGGTGTCTTTTCAACCGACTTAGATGGAACTTTATTTAGTGTGAGCGCAAATGTTTCAAGAGCATATCCCGAAGGATAACGGAAGATCACTTTGGCTCATCATCGACCGCACCATGTCCAACAAGGTGCGATTTATCCGTTCGGACACCCCATTCCATTGTGGAGTTCCCTGGCGGAGTCAAGCGTGGAACAATTCCACAATCTTTCGATGATTACCAAACTCTTGGCTCAAGTATTCTCCTCCACGATAACCACCTCCGGCCGTTGAGCTCATTGCTCCACATACATCGTATGTACGAGTGCCAAGAAGTCACTTGCTCTCTCACTATGTCCCATGAAAGGTGCCTTTGTCATCTTACCAAGTAAACAAGACTCACATGTCTCAAATGATTCAAAATCAAAAGAGTGAAGCAATCCATCCTTACGGAGCTTCTCCATGCGTTTCTTATTTATATGGCCTAAGCGACAATGCCGGATAAACGTGGGGTTTATATCATTAGAGAGTTGCCTTTACGTATTAATGTTATAGATGGGAGACGCTTCAAGATTCAAAACGTATAATCCATTCACCAATGGAGCATGAAAATAGAACATATCTCCGAGATATATTGAACAACCATTGTCCATTGATCTAAAATCATATCCTTCCGCTTGCAAATATGAAGCGGAAATAACGTTTTGAAATAGTGTTGGAACACAATAACAATTATTCAATTCCAAAACTAATCTTGAAGGTAGATGAAGTGGTACTGTGCCGACAACAACCGTAGCAACGCTTGCTCCATTGCCAACGCGCGAGTTCACCTCGCCCCTTCTCAATCCTCTACTTCTTCTCATTCCCGCAACGATTTGCAAATATGAGCTACCGATCCGGTATCAAATACCCAAGAGTCGTAGGTGAAGTAGCAAGATTAATGTCTATAACATTAATACCGAAGCGAAGTCGTACTTTGCTTCTTTTGAGATCCTCCATGTATTTCTTGCAGTTCCTCTTCCAGTGGCCTGTCTCCTTGCAATAGAAGCAAACGGCATCCGATGTCGCCGACCCTTCTTAGCCTTCTTTGCATTGGAGGCACTCGCGATCTCATCGGGAGTTAACTTCCTCTTGGTGCAAAGTTTCTTGACAGTGGTTTGCGCTTAGCCTTCGCATCATCATCACATGATGACCATTCTTCGGATACTCTCCTCACGCCTTTAGCATCCCATGCAATTCCGCCAAGGTTCTATCCATATTGTTCATGTGATAATTCAATATGAATGGCTCGAAGCTCGGAGGGAGCGACCGGAGAATCACATCGTAGCCAACTCTTGGCTAAGGGGAAAACCTAGTTTTTCTAGACTCTCGATATAGCCAATCATCTTTATCACATGCGGACGACGGGATTCCCCTCAACAAGCTCGCACGCAAACAAGGACTTTGAGGTGTTAAACCTCTCGGCCCGAGCTTGGTTCTCAAACATGCCACGCTCGGGGACATTGTAGCAAGCATGAGACAGCTTATGTCTAGGGCATCATTAGTGTGCTTTTCGTAAGCTCTCCGTGCGTTGCAAGTGGCATTATTTGGCAAATCCTCCGGATAAGGTACTTCAAGAACGTACTCCTTACGCTCTTGCTTGAGAACAATTCTCAAGTTGCGATACCAATCCATAAAGTTTGTTCCATTTAATTTTTCTTTTCGAGAATAGATCGCAAATTAAAGGTACTGGGTGTAGTATTAGCCGCCATTTATTCTACAATGAAAAAGCAAAGTTTAGCACAATGTTTATGCTATGTCTATTGTTAAACAATTTAACATTAGACTCCCATTACGTATTTTCCACCTTCCCTCTAGGTTACGTATTGGGTCAAGATCCACATGTTAATTAATTTTCTAGTGAGCTTTGGCATCACTGCTAGAAAATTAGTAACATCGGTAAGCAACACCTTGCTAATCACATCTCTATGTGACTCTTGTTGTTGGTGTGGCATCTCCATGCCCCGGCGCCAACCTATGCCCCAAGGCCCAAAACTGTTTTGATAGCCTTGTTAAGTAAACTAAATGCTCTGCTGTATATGTCCGACATATACCCCCTCGTGTTATGATAGAGAATGACACTCTGCTTTGGAGACCTACCATTGACGAGCATAACGGTGACGGTGCAACATTTGGAAGGGCATCATTACTACTTAATATTGTGAGGGATGCTATCCTATCAAACAAACATATCACATATATGAAAGCGGTAGAATAGCATGAAATAGTATGGCCCCCTTCACATGGTGATCTCCATCTCCATGCCGGTGTAGAGGATCTCCATCTTCATCACCGTTCTTCCGAGTGCCGAATGCTTGATTTCTTCAAACTAAGCTACTACTATAGAAGCTCTAATTGAAGATTACATCGACTCGCAGGTCGTGAAAGAATATTACAAGCATTGCACGTATGAAAGAATATTACAGGGATTGCACATATGAAAGAATATTACATGCATCACATGCATCTCATACATCTCATACATACAATAGGGCCATACCATCTCAAAGCATTCTCTGCAAAAACAAGTTAGGCGTAGAAACGTTTTCTACCTATCGCAGAGATACGGCACCGAGTCGACCTATAAGGGGGTACGCACACGGCGGTCCCGCTATTCATAGATCCAATCTATGAAATCGCTTACGGAAACCATATCGGCATAATCATATTATGCCGTCCCGATACACTATCAAGGGAGATGGTTTGCGCAGCGCGAGGCAAACAAGATCGGACTACGAGATAGCTTCGGCATAATCACATTATACCGTTCCGATACACTATCAAGGAACGCTATCTCGAAGCCGACTCAAACCGAGTTCTATGGATATTGCTTCGACGTAATCACATTACGCCGTTCCGATACACTATCAAGGAACGCAATTACCATTAACTCTCCTCAACGATCCAAGAAAACCGATTGATCTAATCAACCCGAGCGCAAAACTTGTTCCAGATCCAATCTAAAACCCGAACTAAGCAAGATTAGCTCGATACCACCTTGAAGGGTTACGCGGAAGCTACGCTAGCCGAAAACAAAAATTTTTCTACCGCGCAAACCAGAACACTTGCAAGTAAGGGCCGATAGATCGTTACCGATTGGAGTATGCGCGGAAATAGCCAATCGGGGCTATCCGATCCGGAACCGTGTAGCCGATTCCCGCAAGCCGATAGCCGATTCCAGGAGACGCCATTCGCCAATCAGCCGATTCGCGGAGTCATCCGGTCACATTCTTGCGCCTTGCTCCGATGCGCCCGACCGCGCCGATCCGAAGCCGATCAACGCCGCGCAACGTAGCAGCGCCTCTACGGTATCCACACGTCCGGGGACGAACGCCGTACACCCGTGTGCTAGCACGCTATGCAAGGCTAGGGTTTGGCTCGAAAGTGGGGAGGGTTTCCGTGGAGATTGATCTCGGCGACTTCGTGCGGATTCGGTTCAACGTGATCCAATTGACATGCCGTAGCTCTCCACCCCTCCCTCCTTTATATAGAGTTGGCCGATTGGGACTAGTGGCCGATTAGGACTCTATTTTGAATCGGATCTCATTCGTATCTCATAGAGTTGGCCGCCCACACGTCGTAAGCCCATTGATTCCTGTAGTGTTTCATGGTGGGTCTATCCAACAATGTGTTCTCTAACACATTTGTCCATGTTTATTGATTTGGTATCTCCATACCCATGATCTATGAGACATGATCATCAATCAATAAACATGCCGATCTTAGAATCATATTTGTTCCAACAATATGACATATGATCAGGGATCGTTTAGAAATAGATTCATACATATCGAGTCTCATAAATAAGTCACGTACTTATTGATCAATACAAGATGTCTATTTCATGAAACTGAATAACACTTTATTCATTTATACATAAACATTGATGTGATATCCAACATCTCCATGTTGCCTCTAGGGCATATCACTAACACCGACCACATGCCTCCGGTCCGATCGACCCCATTGCTCGGTCCGATCGGCCTATACACGGCGGCCGACCGGCCTCTCCAAGGAAACCTAGATTTCCAAATATTGACAATTTTCCCTATTTTGATTCCTAGGTGCCAATTTTGGGTGTAAACACATGCCCCTGCCTTTTATGATGAACATCGTGAATCTAAAAGCATGGAACATGTTTATCTTAAGGCGATAATCTAATTACCGGCCATAGAGCTTCCTAAGCATCTTGCCAAACACTCGGGAAGTATTTCTTTAGATATTTACCATTGATAGCTCGCTGAAACCGTTCTCCTTGAAGCATTTCCAGAAAATATGCATTCCCGTGAACGATTCCGCATATCCGATAAGGTCCCTCTCAACTTGGTGACAACTTACCGAATTCTTTAGATCGAGAACCCAAAGGCAAAATTGTCTTCCATACCAAGTCTCCCACTTGGAATGTCTTTGCCTTCACCCTTTTGTTGTATGCTTTGTGTGGAGATTATGGCAATCGGATATCTACATGGCAAGCTTATCCGACGAAGGTAGGGATAGATTGCGCCGCCATATCTCGTAAACCAAACATGACTTGGGTGTTACGTTGCCGATTGAGATAAGGCAACGGCCTATAGTCACGGTTTGGTAAGATTGAGGAAACCGACTTAGAGTAAGATAGAGTTTCCGATCCGTAAGCCCGCCTCCCAAGACTATATAAGGGGGTAAGGAGCGTCCCTTGAGGGATATGCGATACGTGATATCGAAGTTAGATCAGCTTTTAGTTTCCGCCTTAGATCACGAGATCAATAAAGACACTCGGCGGATCGAATCCACCGAAACAGAGTAGGGTATTACCTCACGAGAGGGCCTGAACTGTCTAAACCTCGCTCTCCAATCTAACCCATTGTGCTTGGCGATCTTGACTGCTCCCCCAAAAATTCTATTGCCGAAACCAAGTTTCGATAGTTGGCGCGCCAGGTAGGGGCCCACGCGTCAAGACTTCTTCGACGAATCTCGCTGACAAGCATGATGGGATCTTCTTTAGGATTCGGCGACTCCGCCGCCAACAACTTCGACAAGTTCTCCTCCTTCGACTCGGATTCGAACCAGTCGGAAGGAGAGACCCACTCGACGCCGTTCGGCCTCCCGAATAGCGCCATGATCTTCGACGACATCTTCAAGTCCAAGATGCAATCCACTCTCTCCAACGAAGGACTTCACTCGGCACCGTTCGGATTGGCAAACACCGCCGAAATCTGCACTGATCTCCTCGTCTCCCCAACAGAGACGATCCACTCAAGAAGACCTCTCGGCGCCGTTTGGATTACCAAACGCCGCCGAGATCAACGGCAAACTCCTCTCCCCGAGTCGAGGTCGACCCACTCGGAGGAGCCCGCATCACCAAGCTCGACTCGACGGAACGATCCGGACCCTGGCTACCCAGGGTCGAGGGAGATCGTTGTCATCCTCCGGCCGTTCGGCTCATGCTCATCTTCGGAGCTCAACGAATATCTCAGCTCCGCCGGCTTTGACGACCCCTATGGCATCCCCTCACAAGCCGACGACTCGACTACAACAAGGACTACGAGCCGAAGTGCTTCGATGTCCTCATGGCCGAGCCGCCGAGTCCGACTCAGCCATGGCTCGCAGCTTGCAGAGGAAGAGCGAGCCAAGATCGAGCAAGAGCGCAAGCTGGCAGAAGAGGAGAAAAAACGCAGGGAAGAGGCCGACAAGAGAAAGCAAGATCTATGGGCAGCCGGACGATCTGCTCAGGAGGCTATCCTTCAAACGCGGGTCCGCAACACCAATATCTTCCAGACGCCACAGCAGAACGCTGTTGCCGCACTCATACTCTTGGACACCGTCATGGAGACGGCACCCCCCGACGTGACTCCAATACTTGACAAAATCAAGACCATCGTCGCAGCCACAGCCAACGGTCATCCCTCCACCTCGGCACGAAGGCCGACTGAGTCCGTGGCCGAAACGCCCAACAAAAGCCAACTCCCGCCTCTAAGGTCAGGAGACTACAAGAGGCCCGAGCCAGATCGATCGACGACTAGGCCAAGAGGCCCACGCCACGAGTCCACGCAGAAGCGGCAGGAGCAAACGACCGACTCCCGCGACAAACGACATGGACGTCCACCCATCCACCACCGCGTTCACCGCAACAATAGCTCCAGCTACCAAACCAGCCAACCGAGAACCCCGCCGAGTGATCTGCGAGAAGTCCTCGATCGCTGCTACCAGGAGCGAGACCGACGCACTCGGGAAGATCGGAGGGGATCACCCGATAGCAATGACGACGGAGTGACTGCTTTCACTCGGGAGCTTCACCGAGTGCACTGGCCGAATGGCTTCAAGCCAACAGGAATAGAAAAGTATGACGGCAAGACCGACCCCGAGTCGTGGCTAACCGTGTACACTCTCGCTATCCGCGCAGCAGGCAGCGACAACAAAGCTATGGCCAACTATCTGCCCGTGGCCCTCGCCAACTCAGCCGGAACTGCTCACGAGCTCGCCAAGAGGCTCAATCGGCTCGTGGAGTGAGCCGAGGGACCACTTCATCGCCAATTTTTAGGGCACCTTCGAGAGGCCCGGCACCCACTTCGATTTATACAACGTCATCCGGAAGCCGGACGAGCCTCGAAGGACTACATCCGCGCTTCTTCGAAAAGCGCAAAAAGATCCCCAACATCACCGACGACATCATCATCGTCGCCTTCCAGAAGGGAGTCCGTGATGAGCTGTTAATCGGGAAGTTTGGGCGTAAGCCACCGAAGACGGTGAAGCAGATGTTCGAAATGGCGAACTCCTACGCCAAGTCAAATGATGCCATCAAGGCGGCGCGCCAAGACCGGCCCGACAGGAGGGAAGATAAGCAGGCGGGAGGAAGCCGGAATCCTAAGAAGGATAACGGCAACAACAACAACCAGGGCCAAAAAGACCGCAAGCACCGATCCGAAGATCTAGTGGCCGCAACCTCCAACTCTCAACGCACCCCGAGTCGCCGCCTACGACGCCATCATGAACGCTCAATGCACTCATCATCCCAATCACAAGCACGCGGCAAAGGACTGCTTCATTTACAAACAGTTCATCGAGCAGTACGCGGTGCAACTCAATAAGAAGCCGACTGATGAAGCTGGTCCATCGGGCGCCAAGAAAAACAACACGGCCGAGAATGCCGAGCCTTTCCAAGACCCTGTGGGCGAACTCAATCATATCTTCGGGGGCCCGCTAGCTTATGAATCCAAGAGGAAACAGAAGCTAACTGACCGAGAGGTCAACGCGGCATAACCCGAAGTCCCTCAGTACCTGCGATGGTCGGAGGTGGCCATCACTTTTGACCGCTCGGATCACCCCGACCGAGTGGTTCACCCGGGGCGCTATCCACTCGTCCTGGACCCGGTGGTCCGCAACATCAGGCTTAAGCACGTCCTCATCGATGGGGGCAGCGCCCTCAATATTCTGTTCGCCAAGACCATGGATGAGATGCAGATCCCGAGGGCCGAATTGAAGGCAAGCTCAGCCCCCTTCCACGGAGTCATCCCGGGGCTGTCATCTACACCACTCGGGCACATCGCCCTCCCGGTCACCTTTGGAGCTCGAGAGAACTTCCGAACAGAAAACGTCACTTTCGAGGTGGCCAACTTCGAAACGGCCTACCATGCCATCATCGGAAGGCCTGCGCTTGCCAAATTCATGGCGATCCCACATTACACCTACCTCGCATGAAGATGCCGGTCCCAACGGCGTCATCACTCTTTCAGCCGATGTGAAGCAAGCCTTCACCTGCGACAAGGAGAGCTGCGACATGGCCCAATCTCGTGAGAGATTGCGTGGCCGCAAGAAATCCGATTGGCCGCATTGACTTCGGCAGAGGGCGAAGTCCCCGCAAGAAGATAGCCAAATCGGGATCCGGCGACGCCAAGACCAAGAAGATCTCCCTTGATCCATTGGATCCCTCAAAGCTGCTATAATCGGCGCTGAACTAGATCCCAAATAGGAAAGCACGCCCGTCACCTTCCTCCAAAATAATAAAGATGTTTTTGCTTGGAAACCATATGATATGCCTAGAATTCCTAGGGAGGTGATCGAGCACTCTTTGCACGTCAAAGATGACGCCAAACCGATAAAACAACGATTACGCAGATTCGCGCAGGATCGAAAAGACGCCATCAAGGAAGAGCTCACAAAGCTCTTGGCTGCCAGCTTTATCAAAGAAGTCCTACATCCCGACTGGTTAGCCAACCCAGTTCTGGTCCGCAAGAAGATGGGGCAATGGCGCATGCGCGTTGACTATACCGACCTCAACAAAGCCTGTCCCAAAGATCCATTCGGGCTGCCTCGCATCGACCAAGTCGTAGACTCAACAGTCGACTGCCAACTCCTGAGCTTCTTGGATTGTTACTCGGGCTATCACCAGATCAATTTGAAAGAATCCGACTGCCTGAAGACATCGTTCATCACGCTGTTTGGGGCCTACTGCTACATCACCATGCCTTTCGGCCTGAAGAACGCCGGTGCCACATACCAACGCATGATCCAGAGATGTTTCCAAACGCAGATCGGCAAGAACATAGAAGCTTATGTTGACGATGTTGTCATCAAGACCAAGCAGAAAGAAGACCTGATCGCTGACTTAGAAGAAACCTTCGCGAACATCCGGGCCTTCAGAATGAAGTTAAACCCAGAGAAATGCATTTTCGGCGTCCCATCAGGCAAATTGCTCGGCTTCATGGTGTCACATCGTGGCATTGAAGCCAATCCAGAGAAGATCAACGCTATCTTGAGCATGAAGCCCCCGAGTAACCAGAAGGATGTCCAGAAACTCATTGGCTGCATGGCGGCGCTAAGCCGTTTCATCTCTCGACTCGGCGAACGAGGCATCCCTTCTTCGATTGCTAAAGAAAACGGACGACTTCCAGTGGACCGTGGAAGCCCACAAGGCCTTTGAAGATTTCAAGGAATTCCTTACAACGCCGCCCGTTCGCTCGCCTCGCCCCAGAGCCCTGGCGCATGACGTTTCAGCCACTCACCAAGTGGTTAGTACGGTCCTCGTGGTCGAGCGCGAAGAAGAAGGACGGGCTCGAAGATTCAAAGGCCGATCTACTTTGTTAGCGAAGTATTGGCGGGAGCCAAAATTCGCTACCCTCAGTACAAAAATTGCTTTGTGGTGTCCCGATAACCGCTAGGAAATTGGCGCACTATTTTCGTGGTCACTCGGTCACCGTCGTCACCTCCTTTCCACTCGGCGACGTCATCCACAACCGGGAGGCAACCGGGCGCATTGCTAAGTGGGCTCGGAGTTGATGCCACCTTGGACTTGACTTTTAAGGTGAGGACGTCCATAAAGTCACAAGCCCGCAGATTTCTGGCCGAGTGGACGAGCAACAAGAAAACGTACCTCGGCAAGACCTCCAACACCGGACCATGCACTTCGACGGATCCAAGAGGATCACCGGCTTGGGAGCGGGAGTTGTGCTGATCTCCCGACTGGGAAAGACTAAGATACGTCCTTCACCTCCACTTCTCCGCTCTCACAAACGTCACCGAGTACGAAGCCCTGCTACATGGACTGCGGCTCGCAGTTTCACTCGGGATACGTCGGCTCATCGTGAAAGGCGACTCCCAGCTGGTCGTCAACCAAGTAATGAAGGATTGGTCCTGTCTAAACGACACCATGGAGGCCTACCGACAAGAGGTCCGCAAACTTGAAGACAAGTTTGACGGACTCGAACTATCACATGTCTTGAGACACAACAACGAAGGAGACAGCGTGCAGTCAAGTCCAAGCGTGAAGCCGCCCCAACGGACGTTTTTGTCGAGCACCTCTATGAGCCAACCATCACGGCAAAGACAACTTCCAATGAACAAGCTCCAAACGAAGTCGCCATGACTGACGCCGACTGGAGGACACCTCTCATCAAATTTTTAACACAGCAAGAGCTGCCGGAAGACCGGGATGAGGCAAAACGTGTCCGACGTCGTTGCCAAGCTTATGTCATGGTTGTCTCCGAACTATACAAGAGAAGCCCCTTTGGAATCTTAATGAGATGCATTACACCCGAGGAAGGGAGATAGCTGCTCCAAGACATCCACTCGGGCATATGCGGAAGCCACGCAAAGAAGCACGCACTTTGGTAGGCAAAGCCTACGAGGGTTTTTTCGCTTACCGCGGTCTCCGACGCGGACAAAGTGGTACGAACCTGTGAAGGTTGCCAATTTTTCGCCCGACAAAGCCATGTCCCAGCCCAGGAGCTACAAATAATCCCACTATCCTGGCCGTTCGCGGTATGGGGCTTAGACATGGTCGGCCCTTTCAAGAAAGCTCCAAGAGGATTTACACACCTATTCGTCACAATCGACAAGTTCTCCAAGTGGATTGAAGCCAAGCCGGTCGCCACAATTACTGCTGACAAGGCACGGGATTTCTTCCTCAACATCGTGCATCGCTTTGGCGTCCCAAACGGATCATAACCGACAACGGGACTCAATTCACGGGAGGCATCTTCAAGGAATTCTGCGAAGACTTCGGAATCAAGATCCGTTATGCATCGGTCGCACATCCCAAAAGCAACGGACAAGTCGAACGGGCCAACGGCATGGTCCTTCAAGGCATCAAGGCCCGCGTATTCGATCGTCGAGCCCTTACGCAGCAAGTGGGTTCAAGAGCTTCCCTCGGTTCTATGGTCTCTGCGGACCACACCCGGTCAAGCTACCGGCCAAACTCCTTTCTTTCGGTCTACGCACGAAGCCATGTTGCCAAACGAGATGGAGTATGAATCCCTCCGAGTCCGCAGCTTCAACGATGAACGCTATGACCCCGACCGAGTGGATGACCTCACTCGACTGGAAGAGGCCCGAGAGGCAGCTCTGATCCAGTCGGCAAGATATCTTCATGGTCTCAGACGATACCACAGCCGCAATGTTTGAGCACGAGCTTTTATTGTCGGCGATCTAGTTCTACGCCAGATTCAAACCACCAAGGACCGTCACAAATTATCTCCATTATGGGAAGGGCCATATATAATCGCTGAGGTGACTCGGCCAGGAGCATATCGACTAAAGCATGAAGATGGATCTATGGTGGAGAACTCCTGGAACATCGAGCATCTTCGACGATTTTATGCTTAAATTGACTAAAGTTTCATGTTTTTCTTGACTGCCAACCTCAAGTAAGATGACTTCTTGAGTTAGCAGTCGGGGGCTATACATATGTCAATAAAGCATAGTTTTCCTCATCAACTTTTGTGCATGATTTGGTTTATTATTATTTAATGTTCCTCGATTCGAGTTCAGTGTTTAAAGACTGAGAGTTTTCTAATGGCCTAATCGAGCCTAGGCTCGGTGACAGTCGGACGAAAATTACTTAAGAAATTTCACATAAAAACTCGGATCAGGGCATTAACATAAATAGACTGAATATTCACAAGCCTACATCAGAGTGCCATAATCATACAATGTTTACAAGACAATGTTTATGAGACAGATTAAAGCCAGAAGTTGTTCACTACATCGATAGCAATCTTCTTCGCTGACTCCTGTGCTTCACTAAGCATGTCCAAGGCCTGCTCATCCGAGGTCCCGTCGGCGAAGCCCTCCCCGACCGAGTTGACATCCACTCGGGGGTAGAGAGACCTGGTCTGCGCAAGAGCCAGACCAGCCCCCATGGTGGCAGCCTCGGTGATGTTTGCCAAATATTGGTCAGGGGACCTCTCCGGCTCGTTTGACCCTCTCAAGAAGCACATCGTATTGAGCTCGGGTCTTGACTTTGTAAGCTGCCAAAAGAACATGATCACGCAAAGTACTCGAAGACAAAGCAGCACAAAGGATATTACTTCAAAAGTGATCACCTTCGAACTCGGCCTCCAACTCGGTCTTGCCGAGGCTGACTGCCTCTAGCTGGACCTAGAGCGAGTGGACCTCCGACGAATTTTCTACAAACACAGAAGGCTATTAGCGACCAAGATCAGCACAGAACCCATAAAGAAACTGGGAAGAGTGGACTTACTTCCGACTGAACCACGGAGGTCAAGGTTCTCCTCCCGGAGTTCGGCTATTTCTTTCCTCAGGGCCGCCTCCCTCGACACGGCCTCCTCCTGAGTGGTCTTTAGCTTCCGCTGGACGTCCTCCAAGGAGTTCAGATGAGGAACCAACTTCTCCAGCACCTCGGATTCGGCCATGGATCGACAATACTCCTTCTGCACGCAATATCCGAAGTTGACCGACTGGAAAGAAATGATGATACAAGACAAAGAGAAGATCTAGGCTTATGTTGAGTAGCCGAGTCGCCTCATTTAGGCTGTTGACAAGGGCATCCCTTTCTTTGCTTTCGGCTTGTTTATCAAGGATGATGCCCTGCCTTTCTCCTTCTGAGTCTCGCCACTCGATTTTAATCGGAGGAACCTAGGTTTCGAAGACCGTAACCGGGATTTCCTCTACCGTGGTGCGATTAGGAAGAACAAGATGAAGACACGAAAGATTTGAACTAAAGATTGAAGACGAGATTTTGACTCGAGACTTACCGGCTTTGTCCGAGCCTGGACCTGAGCAAACCCGGCTAGTCTTCTCCCCTTCGCTTTTCCCCGACCGGTCTTCGCCTGGCTCCCGAGCCGCAGCCTGGGCTTCTCCGCAGCCCGACCGGTTCCCAATGGCGTCCCACTGGCGCCGGGGCTCCTTCCTCGGGACATCCTTCTTTGGAGGCGAGGGCTTTCTGCCCGGAGCGCTCTCGCTCGGGAGAGGACTCCGAGGTCTTGGCTCCGCAGGCTTGGATGCCTCGGGAGCAGCAGCTGGAGTTGGCCCTTCACTCCTCCCGGCAGGATATATATCCTGGGGCCTCCTGCCAAACCAACGACGCACTTAGTCGGAATGAAGACAAAGAAATTTCCAACAATAAAGTTCAGGCTTCGTTATGAGGCGTACCTAGACGACCGGCGGATCTTCGGCGCGCCTTCGGCGATGGCCTTGGAGGAGGCGTCTCGACCGGAGGAGCCGGGACGTCATCGTCCGAGTCGTCGATGACGAGCCTTCTCTTGCTCGCCGGCTTGTTGGTGTCCTCACTCGCGCCGCTCGTTTCCCGACCGGGTCACTTTGGATCTTCACTCCCCGTCGGCTTCTTGGCAAGGTGAAGCGGCACGTCATCATGAGGGACCTTGTACGGTTTAGAAATGATGGAAGCATTTTCCGCAAGAGAAATTCCCGCAATACTAAGAGGTATGACATCAAGATTTTGAGACAAGTACAAAGAAGTCGGCCGGCTTACGGAGGAGGAGGCCGATGGATACCGAAGGGAAGAACCGACGCACGAGGGCGCGCTTGACTGCGATTCCGGTCGAGAAGATCTTATACATCCGGATCTTCGGGACCTCGTAGCTTAGGGGTCCTGGTCTTCCCGATTGGGGTCCTTCCCGCCTTCGTATTCGAAGGCGGCTTCACCGCCGTTTGATTGGCGCCGCCGGCACCCGATGAAGTGCCGAGTGATATGCTCGCCGCGAAGACCTTTCGCTTCATCGCTAGGATCTTCGCAAGCGCTTGTTGGCCTCATCCCAATCTTGAGCCACGGTACAAGTGCTCCAAGTATGCTTGGGTACGGGGGAAGGCCGACAAAGGCAGCTAGGTTCGAGATTGCGATGTAGAACCGCCCGCGTGCCATCCCTTGTTGGAAGCTTTCAAGGGAAGAGAGAAGTACTCCTTGCGAGAGAGATCCGCGGAGTTGAAAACCCGCTCCACCAACAACGCATGGGTGGTCCTTATTCGGATGCGGTTTGAGGTAAAACATGCGGCGAAATAGGTGGGAAGTGGGGAAGGATGCCAAGGAAAGCCTCACATACATGAATAAAGAGAGCAATGTGAAGCATGGAGTTGGGGTTCAGATGATAAAGTCGAAGACCATAATAATCCAAAAGCCCCCTAAAGAACTCGGAAGTGGGGAGGCTGAACCCGCAATAAAAGAAAGAGGTGAACACAACAAGCTTACCGGTGTTCGGGGTTGGGAAATCTTCACCCGCCGCCGGGCGCTAACCCACGATCTCCTTGGGGGGAAGCATGCCGTGCTTCACCATCTCCTTGAGGGTGGATTCCCTCACATCCGATGTGGCCCATTGGTCAAAGGGGATTTTCTTTTCATCCGCCATGAGTGTGGTTTGGATGGGAAGTGGATCTAGTCGGAAAGGATGGGGATTTGAGCAAGGGATCTTGGGAGTTGGCTGCGGAAGCTAGTTTGTGGCAAGGAGCGAGCTCCTGGGTGGATGGATTCGGGAGCGCGCGAGTCTAGGGTTTTCCGCACGGAGCTGGTGAACAGCGCTGCGAAAAGAGGAAATTTTTGGGAAGACGAAGTGGCGGGGATGACCTCGAGGCTTTGTAGAAAGATTTGAGGGTTGCGCTAGGTTTTCTTGTGATTGGGCCGAGCCCATGAGAGACCTGTGGCCCAACTAAGGTGTGGCTCGACGCGTGTCCTTCGGGACTTAAGCGGATGAGCTTAAGCAGATTTGCCTTGGCAATATGTACGTGTCCGAATGCCCTATACTTTTGGAAATCCTTTCATACCGCGGTTTGCCTGACTTCATGAGAAGCTGGCACGATGCAATTTGGGAGGTGACCAACAGCTAAGCTTTTTATAGCTGCCTTGATGACAAGGGCTGTTTGGTTTTTTAGCGTTTGATTAAGTGATTATATCAATGCTATTTTTCCACCTTGGTGAAGATCTTTATAGATTGAGACCAGTATTATGGCAAGAGCTATTTAATAACTTGGTCATATTTTTCATACGATTGAAAAACTCATTTTCCCATGAGGGACGATTAAAATATTTGTTCCGAAATAACTCGGACAGATTCACTCGGATAAACATGAGCTTACCGAGTGCTTTCACCTAAGAGGGTTGATTGAATTATTTGTTCGAGATGACTCGGGCAAATTCACTCGGATGAGTATGAACTTGCCGGGTAATGAGATTTTTATGATTGCTTTAGCATGAGCTAAGTATTTATATGAGAATGATTTTTATAGTTCTTGACTATATGATTAGTCCGATTTTGACTAACCATATAGTCGGGGCTACATTCTAATTAGGTGCATCGGGAGATGCACCTAGATATTTATTTTTGAGAATTTTTTAGATATTTTCCAGCCCTTCACAGTCTTTGGAGCCACTCGGGAAGATTCAGGCAGAGACGATGGAATCACTCGGCACCAGAAGTACTCGGCCAAAGAGGTTTTTGGCTGCATCTGTTTTGGTTTGAAGCCGAGTTGTCTCGTCGACGAAAAGGACTCGGGGCTACTTGTGGAGATTATGGCAATCGGGTATCTACATGGCAAGCTTATCCGACCGGAGGTAGGGATAGATTGCGCCTGCCATATCTGTAAACCAAACATGACTTGGGTGTTACGTTGCCGATTGAGATAAGGCAACGGCCTATAGTCACAGTTTGGTAAGATTGAGGAAACCGACTTAGAGTAAGATAGAGTTTCCGATCTGTAAGCCCGCCTCTCAAGACTATATAAGGGGGGTAAGGGGCGTCCCTTGAGGGATATGCGATATCAGATATCAGAAATTAGATCAGCTTTTAGTTTCTAGCCTTAGATCATGAGATCAATAAAGACACTCGGCGGATCGAATCCACCGAAACAGGAGTAGGGTATTACCTCATGAGAGGGCCTGAACCTGTCTAAACCTCGCTCTCCAATCTAACCCATTGTGCTTGGCGATCTTGACTGCACCCCCAAAAATTCTATTGCCGAAACCAAGTTTTGACACTTTGGCCACCCTCTTCTTCTCTTTCTCTATCTCTTCCAAAGCCTTCAAACATTTGTCAACCACTTCGTCGAGATTATCTTCCATCATTAACTTGTAATTTTCAGCTGACAAATCGTTTTGCTTTATACATCGAAGAGAGCCAAGATTTATACTTGAAAGATTTGGCCTTTCATTGATTTTAACGATTCATAAGCCAAATCATACTCAATCAATGTATGCGCCCACTTGCCAATTCTCCCACTCAGAATTGGCCTTTTGCAACATATGCTTAACGACATCGGTCTGACAAGCAACTATGCATGTACTAGATAACAAGTAATGACGCAACTTCGTACAAGCATAGTATAAACAAAGACAAAGTTTCTCTACAAAAACATACCTCGTTTCGGCATCTAAAAGACGACGGCTCAAATATGTGATTATGTATTCTTTGCCATCTTCTTCTTGTGTCAAAACGGCTCCAATAACTTTGTCTTCAGCAGCGATATACAGCCAAAACAAAATTCCGGCTTTAGGAGCTCGCACCATGGGCATAGTAGATAAATATTTTTTTCAAACCCTCAAATGCCTCCTGTTGTGCTGCCCCCAAGTAAAATCGGCTTCCCTTTTCAAACGCAAAATAGGAACAAAAGCATCGATTTTACCCGCTAAGTTAAATATAAATATCCTTAAGTAATTCACCTTACCTAGCAACTTCTGAACTTCTCTCTTGCATGTCGGCGCTTTAAAATATTGAATCTTTTCAACCTTCTTAAGATCAATCTCAATCCCTCTCTCATGTACCATGAATCCCAAGAACTTCCCCGTTGACACACAAAAAGCACACTTGAGTGGATTCATCTTCAAACCATACCGACGCATCCTCTCAAAAGCTAATCTCAAATCGGCTATATGACCCTCCATGTCATCCGATTTGACGACAATATCATCAATATAGATTTCTAGGACGAAACCTAGCAAGTCATGAAAAATCAAGTTCATCGCTCTCTGATATGTTGCGTCGGCATTCTTTAACCCGAATGTCATGACGACCCACTCAAACAACCCAACAAATCCCGGACACCTAAAAGCCATCTTATACATATCCTCTTCTGCCATAAAGATTTGATTATAGCCGGCATTACCATCTAAAAAACTAATCACTCTATGACCCGAGGCATCATTTATTAAAATGTCGGCTATAGGCATAGGATATTCATCTTTAGGAGTGGCTTTATTTAGATCTCTAAAATCTATGCACACTCTAATCTTACCGCTCCCTTTCTTCTCAACCGGAACAATGTTGGACACCCACTCTGCATACCGGCATGGCCTAATAAACTCCGCCTTCAATAATCGGTCTATTTCTTCTTTGACACGATCATATATGAGAGGGTTAAAGCGACGAGGGGGTTGTTTATAAGGCCTAAACCCTGATTTTATCGGAAGCTGATGCTCAACAAGCTCACGGCTAAGTCCCGGCATCTCATGGTATTCCCATGCAAAGCAATCAATGTATTCTTGAAGCAGCTCGATTATCTTAATCTTATAATCGGCTTTCATGTTTTTATTTACAAAAGTTGGCCTTGGAACACTTCCATCCCCTATGTCCACTTCTTCTAATGGATCGGCCGATGTAAACCCTTGACCAAGTTTTTCTACTTCGTCAAAATCCTCTATGGTCTCTCCAATATCGTTCTTTGTAGACCAATATTCTTGTACCCTCTTCTGTAACCACTCTAAATTAGTTGTTTTATTCATCATATAAAGTAATATCACCTAGCCGTGCTAAACTAGCTGGCTTTACAGAAATAGGTACAAAACCATCCTTGGAAACACTAATAAAATCAAAGCTAGAAAGATCTAACCCTGACAAACACCGCATATCTCCATGTTTCCACCCTACTGAAACATCGGCCGTTGCAACCTCAGCCGATGTGTCCGCTTGGACAACCTCAACATCATCACCGTCCCATTGAATTAAACATTGATGCATAGAAGGAACACAGCAGTTGGCATGAATCCAACAACGCCCCAAGATAAGACTGTAGTTACCTTGCACATCGACGATGAAGAAGGCGGTAGGCAATGTCTTGTTACCCACCGTGAGCTCCACAGATAGGATCCCCTTAGCCTCAGTTGATTCACCATTGAAGCTGTTGAGCAACATGTTGGTCTTCTTCAACTCATCCTCCTCACGACCCAACTTCTTGAACAGTGAATAGGGCATCAGGTTCACGCAGCGCCTCCATCCACTAGCATCCTAGAGACCGGCTTTTCATCAATATGGCCCTTAAGATAAAGAGGCTTCATATGACGGTTAGATTCATCGAGTTTCTCAAAAACCGCGTCTCTTGGACCTAGTGAGAGTTGAGCAACCTCAGCCTCCTTCATGGCACAGAACTCCATGGGCAACATGCACACCATACTGATGTCCATGCTCTCTCCCGGTGATGATTCCTCATCCGATTGTTCATCTTCTTCCTTTTCTTCTTCCTCTTCCCGAACAACCACCGGCTCTTTACCTTTCACCGATTTGGACTTCCATACCTTCATCGGCGGTGGCCGCAACTCCTCAAACTCCCTATCTCTGCGCTCTTCAGCCTCCTTTTCCTTTAGTTCGGAAGCCCGAAGACGCTGTAATCTCCTCTTCTGTGTAGCTATCAAATCCTTAGGCATCCACCTTGGATTCGGCTCTGTTCTAGGAGGCAAGTAATGTCCCCCGTTGTTTTTTCGTGAAGAAGAAGCCACATTAGAACCTTCCCTGACAGAACGTCGGTCATACCGGTCCTGGTAGCCTGTCAGACCGACCTTGTGCCTACGGTCATACTGGTTGACAGACCCGGTCAGACCGAAACATGAATCGTGGTTAGACCTGGCCAAGGCTCGACGACTGCCACAACCGCGCCGACCCGCCGCAGGGCTCCGGCCGACCGCAACAAAGCCGCGGGTCGACCGGCCAAGACGTCCGGTCCGACTGTCCTCCCCGTGCGCACTTTCGCGGCTTTGGTTCAATTGCCAAATACCATCCTAGCCTGCTCTCCAGATGGTATTGGCACATCGTAAGACCCTATCTTGACGGTGATCGCCTCCGAAGCCCTCTCCTTAGCCTTAGCACGCTTGTGTGCCCTCTTCTCCCCATCAAACCGGTTTTTCGGTGAAAACTGGCGCCCATTCGAAGTGGACGCATGCTCATGCAGCAACCTCTTCTCCCTTCTCCATCCTTGATGACCCTGCATTGTATGCACGTGGTTGTACATGGGTGGGAGTGGCCCCCAAGGCATGAAGTAAGGGAAAGGATAACCTGGTGGCGGCATCGTGCAAGGTCCCCACGGCATGACTTGAGGACAATACGGGAATGGCGGCTCCAACGCACTTGATGAATGACCAAATCGCTCCCTAGGAGGCGATCTTGGCCTCTTGCCCTTAGCATGCCCCTTCTCCGTGCTCCTCTTCTCGTACTTGCTAAGGAGCATGTCAAAGGTCACCTTTGGCTTCCGGGGTTTCTTTGACGTCGAAGCTTTACCCTCATTTCTCTTCCAAACATCAACCTCCGGACTCTTCAGCACAAGCATCTTGGGCCTAGGCTCTCCAATGACAACCTCTTTTGCCTTGGTAGATTTGGCTTGCTCCGGCCGAATCAACACTTTCTTGCTGTCGAGATCGACGACATTAACAGGAAAAGGGTTGCTGTCAAGCTTCATCTTGGCGCCCTCAGTGAATTTCAACCATCCTTCTTCTATGGCCGATTGAACCTTGTTAACACTGAAATTTCGTAGTTAAGTCCCTAAGTCTGCGAAGGCGAAGCAGAATCGGATCGGCTGGTTTGATGGAGAAACAGACGCCGCATCGGCTGAAGAAGTGATCGGCTGCGAAGCTGATCGGCTAAGGTTGGATCGGACAAGGGCGGCCAATAGCCGATTCCAGGTCCGGAAGAGATAAAATCATTTCTGGTGCAGTTGTTTGAAGATAAATAGAAGATTTTGTTATTATATTGCGCGTTAAGTAATATTGCCATCTATGGATAGAGTCATGTAACGGCAATTATATCTGTAATTTAGGAGTTTGTTTAAACTGTTAATTGTAACGCGGCGTGGGTCCTTCTCGGGATAATGTCGTGTTTTAAATAATAGTTTAGATAGAGTCTAGGGTTTGTACAGATAATTGTATCTTGGGTATAAATAGGACCCGAGACCCCTTGTAAATTCATTCAACACAATCACAATCAATCAAATCTTCAGCGCATCGCCAACCTTTTTCTTCAGACGAGCAATTTGTTTGGCTATGGGCTGCATCATTTCGATCCCCAGATCTAGGTAAATGCTTATCATTAGTGGTATGATCCGTTGTTTCTAGTGCTTCCATCGTAATGACACATTAGATTCAATAGTTTATACTGCGCTATTTATCATATAGTGCATATAAATTAGACCAATGTTTAGATCTATCCTGCCATTGGCTAGTTCTACCAAGAACTTGCAGCCAATAGGGCTAGATCTAAAAGTTGGCTGGTTTACATGTGTTATCCACCGTCTTGAGAGATATAAATCGGCTACAACAGATCAAGTTTTTCTTTTATACTTAATGCTGCATCGGGTTCGAACTATTAAGTCATTTTTAGAATCGCTAATGATCTGTTCGGCTAGATTTATATTGTTTAGAGACAGTGCCGGGGTTTCAGCCGGCCTTATCTGCCCTGATATGTTTCTTTTAATATATTTATTATTAGATTTATATTAGGACTGCCTCTTATATTAAGATCACATTCTTGTCGGACGTTGTCAGCCGAAATCGGCCCACCACTAGCAGCCGATGGCCGATTTCCTAGGCTACGCATTCTGGTTCAAGAGTGATATCTTTCCATAAGATTCATCAGAGTACTAGCCGATTCTGAAGGGTTACGCGGAGGCTACGCTAGCCGAAAACAAAAACTTTTACCGCGCAAACCAGGAACACTTGCAAGTAAGGGCCGATAGATCGTTACCGATTGGAGTAGACTGCAGCAGAATAGCCAATCAGGGCAATCCGATCCGGAACAGTGTAGCCGATTCCCGCAAGCCGACAGCCGACACCGGGGGACAGCCGATTCGCCAATCAGCCGATTCGCAGATGTCGTAGCCAATCCGAGTCGTCCGACTGTGTTCTCGCGCCTCGCTCCGATGCGCTCGACCGCAGCCTATTCCTCCACAGTCGATCAACAGCGTGCAATGTAGCAGCGCCTCTACTGGTATCCACACGTCCGGGGAAAGAACGCCGAACACCCGTGTGCTAGCACGCGATGCAAGGCTAGGGTTTGGCTCGAAAGTGGGGAGGGTTTCCGTGGAGGTTGATCTCGGTGACTTCTGTTGCGGATTCGTTCAAAGCGATGCAATTGACGTGTCGCAGCCTCCCCATCCCTCCCTCCTTTATATAGAGTTGGCCGACTAGGACTAGTGGCCGATCCGGACTCTATTTTGAATCGGATCCTATCCGAATCTCACGAGTTGGCCGCCCATACGTCGTAAGCCTATAGGACTCTATCCGATCGGATCCCTATCCGATCGAGCCGATTCGAGTCCAACTCGAATGCCTGTTCTTATCCCCTTAAGCGTGCGACCCGTAGGTTCAGGTATACTCGGTTTCGGCTATAGTCTAACTTAGCCGACCAGTCGGCTCGAGTCCAACTCGGCCGACTGTCACACGGCGCCTAGCAAGACATATTGACACCATAGTATACAAGAATATAATATCGGCTCGAACCTGTAATGTGTACATAAATCCCTTTGCCTCACGATACCGGTTAAGCTATAGGCAAGATGTGTGCCATCCCTTCAATAGCTTAACCATTCACTCGAACCGTATTGGATTATCGTCCGTTGATTGACTCCTCAATCAACTTAGCATGACCATACATTTCCATAATCCATTACCTCGAGGGCCGAGAGATATCTCTCCAAAGGAGGGGCAAATTCCATCTTGATCACTCACATCCCACTCCATGTTTTATAGCAAACCCGAAAACTACCTTTATAACTACCAAGTTACGGAATAGCGTTTGGTAGTCTCAAAGTAGGCTACTACACATGTTGGAATCCATGGTGATCTCAGGTCTAAGGACTTTGTACCAACACTACCTCGAGACCAACTAATGGCACATTAATTCCTGTAGTGTCTCATGGTGGGTCTATCCAACAATGTGTTCTCCAACACATGTGTCCATGTTTATTGATTTGGTATCTCCATACCCATGATCTATGAGACATGATCATCAATCAATAGACATGCCGATCTTAGAATCATATTAGTTCCAAGTAATATGATATATGATCGAGGATCATTTAGAAATAGATTCATACATATCGAGTCTCATAAATAAGTCACGTACTTATTGATCAATACAAGATGTCTATTTCATGGAACCGAATAACACTTTATTCATAAATACATAAACATTGACCATGATATCCAACATCTCCATGTTGCCTCTAGGCATATCACTAACAATCTCCCACTTGCACTAGAGTCAATCATGTAAGTATCTAATACCCATTGCTCTTGTGTGCGCTTGCTTGCGAGGGAGAGGTTTTGTCGCGGATCGGCTATGTTGAGATCCGTGTGCACTTTGCATATCTTGACATCACCTCTATCCACTATCTCGCGGATGAGATGATATCGCCGAAGTATGTGTTTGGACTTCGATGTGACCTCGGCTCCTTGGCTTGCGCAATGGCTCCACTTTTGTCACAATAGAGAGACATTGGACCGTCGTACTAGTCATCACACCAAGCTCGAAACGAATTTCTTGATCCAAACAGCCTCCTTTGCGGCTTCCAAGCAGAATGTACTCGGCCTCCGTTGTAGAATCGGCAACGTATCCCGCTTGGAACTCTTCCAGTGATCGCGCCTCGTTCGCAACACGAACCCGATTGCGATCTATAATCATCCTTGTCCGTTTGGAAGCTAGCATCGGTGTAACCACTTACAACGAGCTCTTCTTCACCTCCATAGACTAGTAACATATCCTTAGTTCTTCTCAAGTACTTAAGGATATTCTTTACTACGATCCAGTGACCTTCACTGGATCGACGGTATCTACTCGTAGCACTCAAAGCGTACGAGACATGCGGGCGTGTACAAAGCATGGCATACATGATGGATCCAATTGCCGAAGCATATGGAACCATACCCATCTTATTCCGCTCATCATGTGTCCGAGGACACGGATTCTTGCTAAGACTAATGCCATGTGACATGGGCAAGAAACCTTTCTTGGAATCATGCATGTTGAACCTTTTCAACACCTTGTCAATGTATGTACTTTGGCTTAATCCAATTAGCCTCTTGGATCTATCTCTATAGATCCGAATGCCTAATATGTATGCTGCCTCCCTAAGTCTTTAATGGAAAAACTATTTTTCAATGAAGGCTTGACGGATTCTAGCATAGGGATATCATTTCCAATCGTAATATGTCATCCACATACAAGATTAGAAATACAATTGCACTCCCACTGACCCTTTTGTAAACACAGGCCTCTTCTTCGTTTTTGATGAAACCAAACCCTTTGATTACTTCATCAAAACGAATATTCCAACTCCGAGATGCTTGCTTCAATCCATAAATGGATTTCTATAGCTTGCATATCTTTCCAGCGATTGTGGATCGACAAAACCCGAGGTTGTATCATGTATACATCCTTGCTTAGGTTTCCATTTAGAAAAGCCATTTTGACATCCATCTCGCCATATCTCATAATCGAAATATGCAGCAATCGCTAGGATAATCCGAATAGATTTAAGCATTGCGACGGGCGAGAAGGTTTCATCATAATCAACTCCTTGAATCTGTTTAAAACCTTTCGCCACCAATCGCGCCTTATAGATGTGAACATTTCCATCCATATCGGCCTTTTCTTAAAAACCCATTTACACTCAATGGTTTTGACACCATCAGTGGATCAACCAAGTTCCAAACTTGATTGTCGTACATGGATTCTATTTCGGATTTCATGGCTCCAAGTCACTTGTTGGAATCGGGTCCCACCATCGCTTCCTCATAGGTCTTAGGCTCATCGTTGTCCAACAACAATATATCACGTTGTTCCGCACTGTGTACTGTCGGGCGCACGACGTGATCTTTCGACCTCCGTGGGGCTGGTGTATCTACAACCGATGGCGCAACACTTTGCTCCTCCTGTTGTGGTTACGTGGTCGAAACATTTTCTCGGTGTTTCTTGAACTTCTTCAAGATACACCCTGCTCCCACTAACCCTTCTTGAAAGAGACTCTTTCTCCAAGAAGACACCGTGTCGGGCGACAAACACTTTGCCTTGTTCCCGATTATAAAAGTAATATCCCTTAGTTTTCTTAGGATATCCCACAAAGAAGCACTTGTCGATTTGGGTGTGAGCTTGTCGACCGTAAACGCTTTACATAAGCCTCGCATCCCCAAATTTTGAGAAAAGACAAACTAGGGGTTGCCCTGTCCATATCTCATATGGTGTCTTTTCAAGCGACTTAGATGGAACTCTATTTAGTGTGAGCGCAGTTGTTTCAAGAGCATATCCCCGAAGGATAACGGAAGATCACATCACTTTGGCTCATCATCGACCGCACCATGTCCAACAAGGTGCGATTTCTCCGTTCGGACACTCCGTTCCATTGTGGAGTTCTGGCGGAGTCAGCGTGGAACAATTCCACAATCTTTCGAGATGATTACCAAATTCTTGGCTCAAGTATTCTCCTCCACGATCGATCGTTGAAACTTGATTGTTTTCCCTAAATGATTATGTACTTCATTCGGAATTCTTTGAACTTTTCAAAGGATTCGGACTTATGCCCATTAAGTAGATATAACCATATCTACTAAAGTCATCGGTAAAGGTAATGAAGTACGATAACCATCTCGGCCGTTGAGCTCATTGGTCCACATACATCGGTATGTACGAGTGCCAACAAGTCACTTGCTCTCACCGTGTCCCGTGAAAGGTACCTTTGTCATCTTACCAAGTAAACAAGACTCACATGTCTCAAATGATTCAAAATCAAAAGAGTGAAGCAATCCATCCTTATGGAGCTTCTCCATGCGTTTCGATTTATATGGCCTAAGCGACAATGCCGGATAAACGTGGGGTTTATATCATTAGAGAGTTGCCTTTCGTATTAATGTTATAGATGGGAGATGCTCCAAGATTCAAAACGTATAATCCATTCATCAATGGAGCATGAAAATAGAACATATCTCGAGATATATTGAACAACCATTGTTCATTGATCTAAAATCATATCCTTCCGCTTGCAAACATGAAGCGGAAATAACGTTTTGACATAGTGTTGGAACACAATAACAATTATTTAATTCCAAAACTAATCCCTGAAGGTAGATGAAGTGGTATTGTGCCGACAAAGAACCGTAGCAACGCTTGCTCCATTGCCGACGCGCAGGTTCACCTCGCCCCTTCTCAATCCTCTACTTCTTCTCATTCCCCGCAACGACTTGCAAATATGAGCTACGATCCGTATCAAATACCCAAGAGTCGGTAGGTGAAGTAGCAAGATTAATGTCTATAACATTAATACCGAAGCGGAAGTCGTACTTTGCTTCTTTTTGAGATCTTCCATGTACTTCTTGTAGTTCCTTTTCCAAGTGGCTGTCTCCTTGCAATAGAAGCAAACGGCATCGATGTCGCCGACCCCTTCCCGCCCTTCTTTGCATTGGAGGCACTCGCGATCTCATTGGGAGTTAACTTCCTCTTGGTGCAAAGTTTCTTGACAGTGGTTTGCACTTGGCCTTCTACATCATCATCACATGATGACCGTTTTTCGGATACTCTCCTCAACCGCCTTTAGCATCCCATGCAATTCAGCCAAGGTCCTATCCATATTATTCACGTGATAATTTAATATGAATGGCTCGAAGCTCGGAGGGAGCGACCGGAGAATCACATCGTAGCCAACTCTTGGCTAAGGGAAAACCTAGTTTTTCCGGACTCTCAATGTAGCCAATCATTTTTATCACATGCGGACGACGGGATTCCCTCAACAAGCCTACACGCAAATAAGGACTTTGAGGTGTTGAACCTCTCGGCCGGAGCTTGGTTTTCAAACATGCCACGCAGTCCCGAATAATAGTGTGAGCATCGCGCTCTCATATTGCTTCAAGCTCGGGGACATTGTAGCAAGCATGAGACGCTTATATCTAGGGCATCATTGGTGTGCTTCTCGTAAGCTCTCCGTGCGTTCGGTGGCATTATTAGGCAAATCCTCCGGATAAGGTACTTCAAGAACGTACTCCTTACGCTCTTGCTTGAGAACAATTCTCAAGTTGCGATACCAATCCATAAAGTTTGTTCCGTTTAATTTTTCCTTTTCGAGAATAGATCGCAAATTAAAGGTACGGGTGTAGTATTAGCCGCCATTTATTCTACAAGAAAAACAAAGTTTAGCACAATGTTTATGCTATGTCTTTTGTTAAACAATTTAACATTAGACTCCCATTATGTATTTTACACCTCCCTCTAGGTTACGTATTGGGTCAAGATCCACATGTTAATTAATTTTCTAGTGAGCTTTGGCATCACTTTGCTAGAAAATTAGTAACATCGGTAAGCAACACCTTGCTAATCACATCTCTATGTGACTCTTGTTGTTGGTGTGGCATCTCCATGCCCCGGCGCCAACCTATGCCCCAAGGCCCAAAAGCTGTTTTGATAGCCTTGTTAAGTAAACCAAATGCTCTTGTCATGTATATGTCCGACATATACCCCCTCGTGTTATGATAGAGAATGGCACTCTGCTTTGGCGGACCCACCATTGACGAGCATAACGGTGACGGGTGCAACATTTGGAAGGGCATCATTACTACTTAATTTTGCGAGGGATGCTATCCTATCAAACAAACATATTACATATATGAAAGCAGGTAGAATAGCATGTGAATAGTATGGCCCCCTTCACATGGTGATCTCCATCTCCATGCCAGTGTAGAGGATCTCCATCTTCAACACCGTTCTTCCGAGTGTCGAATGCTTGATTTCTTCAAACTAAGCTACTACTATAGAAGCTCTAATTGAAGATTACATCGACTCGCAGGTCGTGAAAGAATATTACAAGCATTGCACGTATGAAAGAATATTACGGGATTGCACATATGAAAGAATATTACATGCATCACATGCATCTCATACATCTCATACATACAATAGGGCCATACCATCTCAAAGAATTCTCTGCAAAAACAAGTTAGGCGTAGAAACACTTTCTACCTATCGCAGAGATTCGGCATCAAGACGACCTATAAGGGGTACGCACACGGCGGTCCCGCTAGCCGGTTAGCGGGCGGGAGATATTGCTATCAAGGAACGCTATCTCGAAGCCGACTCAAACCGAGATCTATGGATATTGCTTCGACGTAATCACATTACGCCGTTCCGATACACTATCAAGGAACGCAATTACCATGAACTCTCCTCAACAAATCCCGTAAAATCGATTGATCTAATCAACCCGTGCGCAAAACTTGTTCTAGATCCAATCTAAAACCCGAACTAAGCAAGATTAGCTCTGATACCACTGAAGGGTTACGCGGAGGCTACGCTAGCCGAAAACAAAAACTTTTACCGCGCAAACCAGGAACACTTGCAAGTAAGGGCCGATAGATCGTTACCGATTGGAGTAGACTACGGCGGAATAGAGGGCAATCGATCCGGAACAGTGTAGCCGATTCCCGCAAGCCGACAGCCGACACCGGGGACCCGATTCACCAATCAGCTGATTCGCGAGATGCCGTAGCCGATCCGAGTCGTCCGATGTGTTTCGCGCCTCGCTCCGATGCGCTCGACCGCAGCCTATTCCTCCACGGCCGATCAACGGCGTGCAACGTAGCAGCGCCTCTACCGGTATCCACACGTCCGGGGACGAACGCCGAACACCCGTGTGCTAGTACACGATGCAAGGCTAGGGTTTGGCTCGAAAGTGGGGAGGGTTTCCGTGGAGATTGATTTCGGCGACTTCTGTTGCGGATTCGTTCAAAGCGATGCAATTGACGTGTCGCAGCTCTCCATCCCTCCCTCCTTTATATAGAGTTGGCCGACTAGGACTAGTGGCCGATCCGGACTCTATTTTGAATCGGATCCTATCCGAATCTCACGAGTTGGCCGCCCATACGTCGTAAGCCTATAGGACTCTATCCGATCGGATCCCTATCTCGATCGAGCCATATTCGAGTCCAACTCGAATGCCTGTTCTTATCCCCTTAAGCGTGCGACCCCAGTAGGTTCAGGTATACTCGGTTTCGGCTATAGTCTAACTTAGCCGACCGTTGGCTCGAGTCCAACTCGCCGACTGTCCACACGACGCCTAGCAGCACATATTGACACCATAGTATACAAGAATATAATATCGGCTCGAACCGTAATGTGTACACAAATCCCTTTGCCTCACGATACCGGTTAAGCTATAGGCAAGATGTGTGCCATCTCTTCAATAGCTTAACCATTCACTCAAACCGTGTTGGATTATCGTCCGTTGATTGACTCCTCAATCAACTTAGCATGGCCATGCATTTCAATAATCCATTACCTCGAGGGGCCCAGAGATATCTCTCCAAAGGAGGGGCAAATTCCATCTTGATCACTCACATCCCACTCCATGTTTCATAGCAAACCCGAAAACTACCTTTATAACTACCCATTTACGGAATAGCGTTTGGTAGTCCCAAAGTAGGCTACTACACATGTTGGAATCCATGGTGATCTCGAGTCTAAGGACTTTGTACCAACACTACCCGAGACCAACTAATGGCACATTAATTCTGTAGTGTCTCATGGTGGGTCTATCCAACAATGTGTTCTCCAACACATGTGTCCATGTTTATTGATTTGGTATCTCCATACCCATGATCTATGAGACATGATCATCAATCAATAGACATGCCGATCTTAGAATCATATTAGTTCCGTAATATGATATATGATCGAGGATCATTTAGAAATAGATTCATACATATCGAGTCTCATAAATAAGTCATGTACTTATTGATCAATACAAGATGTCTATTTCATGGAACTGAATAACACTTTATTCATAAATACATAAACATTGACCATGATATCCAACATCTCCATGTTGCCTCTAGGTGCTATCACTAACAGATTCATTGTTAGCTTTTCAGTATCGGCTAGGTTATCGATTCACACATATATTATCCTTTACTGTATTTAGGTTAAAAGGCTGATGCTGTCTCGGTATAGCTGATCCATTCTAGTCGTTTGGCTTAAATATATTTTGGGATAGCATATATATGCTCATGGATTCCCTCATCCGATCCCATGGGGATCTAACCTAACACTTAACGCATATTCCCCTTTTTTCTTGTTGGTTGACAGATCAAATCGGCGGCATGCCTTGCAGCAGCAATGAGAAGGACTGCACCGAGTCGGCAGATATCCCAGCCAGCGCATGAGAGAGATTTCTCGTCAACACGCTTCTTGGCACGCCCAGTGGGACTTTCTCTGTCGGCTCGACTCGGACGCATAGATTCAGTTGGCAAGATGGTCGACTCCAAGTGCCCCAACGTTTCCCAGGACAACATCGTGCCTGTGAAGATGGAGCAGTTAACGGCTGAACAACAAGCCGATTATAAGAAGATGGTGGAAGAGCTCCAGGCTAACTACTTGCAATCTTTCACCCAAACAAGATCTAGGGCCGTGCATCAAAAATATAAGTTCAGCATGAATGACCCTAAGGCATCCTCCTCTAATGAGGCGAAAGGCAAACAGAAGATGGAGGAGCCAACCCAGGAACAGGACGATTAGGCTATATATTCTCTACAAGACCGGATCGACTCGGCCGTCCATCACGCGTTGGTCAACCAAAGTAGCATCCTGGTCAACACTCTCAATAACATGATCGCTACGTGGTCGACGCCAAGATAGCCGATCAGCTGCAAGGGGGCCGACGTACTTCATAGACGGCCAATTTCCGGCTACGGGACGTTGGTCACACGAGAATCGGCCGATCCCACCACTAGCACAACCGGGCCGCGGGAGGGTCCTCGGCCGTAAATCCGGTGAATCGGCTATAAGACCAGCAATTACTATATGAACGAGACAGCAGCGCTGCCCCAAGATCGGGTTGCTAACATGTTCAACGACAATCGACGGTCGAGCGATTCATCCAAACAGACGGTACAACGCCGGTGGCTCGCAATGTTCCAGGACCACCAACGCCACCACCGGCGCATCGGCCGCCTCCCGCTGATCATCACTACCGGTACCAAGGAGGCCGTCAAGATCATCATTACAGCCTCGACGCCACCACCACTGTATCGGCAAGCACCCGCACTGTATGACCCATACGAGCCGATACAGCAAGACAACCGGACCTGGGCCGATCTGATCGCGGATGTCATGCGCGATCAATTTGGCCTTAAGCCGAAAGACTCAAAGAACATGTATCGGTATCCCTATCCGGAGCACTTCGAGCGGATCCCGTTGCCCAACCGATACAAGATCCCAAATTTTTTGAAGTTCTCAGGGCAGGACAACATTTCAACTTATGAGCATGTTAGCCGATTCTTGGCACAGTGCGGCGAAGCATCGGCTATGGATGCCTTGAGAGTCCGATTGTTCCCTCTTTCTCTTTCAGGATCAGCTTTTACTTGGTTCTCCTCATTGCCCTACAACTCAATTCAGAGCTGGGCCGATCTTGAAAAATAATTCCAGAGCTACTTTTACTCCGGCAACCACGAGATGAAGTTGTCGGACCTCACCAAGATCGAGCAAAAACACAACAAATCGGTCCAGAATACATCCAACGCTTTAGAGAGATGAGGAACCGATGCGCAGCCTGGTGCTATCGGACGCCCAACCGGCCGATTTGGCCTTTCATGGTTTGATCGCGCCGATCCGAGAGCGATTCTCTGCGCGGGACTTTGACGGCTTAGCTCACTTGGCGCGAAGGTGACGGCCCATGAGCAGTGATTCCAAGACACCAGAAAGGTCGTCAAAAATATAACTCAAGTCATCGTCGAATCAGACTATGAGTCCGACGACGATGACGCAGAAGTGACGGCAGTCGAATGGGCCAAGAACAAAAAGGCCATCGTCTGCCAATGGCTGTTGAAGACGGCCAAGGAAGAACGATACGACTTCAACATCACCAAGGCCGACAGGATTTTTGACTTGCTGCTCAAGGAGAAACAGATTCAGATGCCTGAAGATCACATGATCCCGTCGGCCGAAGAATTGAAAAAAAAATATTGCAAGTGGCACAACTCCACATCCCACGCCACCAACGACTGCAAAGTCTTCAGGCAGCAGATCCAGTCGGCGACGGGAAGCTGAAGTTTGCCGATTCAAATCGGCCGATGAAAGTAGACGGCAATCCTTTCCCGGTCAACACGGTCCAAGCCGGCCCTAGGCAAGCTGATCGACAGAACAGAATGGCGCACGGCTTAGTCAATACATCGATCAGGGTCAAGGCAGAAGATGAGCAGATTGGATATCACGCCGTGCCGATTAATATGGTGCGCCTAGTCACCAGATCGACTGACCGATGGCCGATCCATGAACATAGCCGACACCGTCCTCAGCCCCGGCCTCGGCAGGAAGAAACTTACAATGAATCACCTCATCAGCGCGAGCCGAATACCCAAAGCCGCCGATACGAGGTAAACCGCAACAATGTCGATCCGCATTGGCATTGTGATTTTTTTAGGTGCTGCTGGGAATCCGGTATGAGACTGCCAACACTGGATGATTGCCTAGCATGCAACGATCGCCGCGATGGCGAGCACAGGAGCTCATCGGCTGCAAGCCCAACCCGGTTCATCCCTAGAGCCGTTCAGCTAAACCAAAGGCGGCGGCCTGTCCATGATCGGCTCGGCCCGATCCACCAAGACTTCTTCATCGACGAGGACCGCAATGACAACAGCCGCGATAATGAAGAGGCCAACGACGAGGAATCGACCAATCCCCAATGGTGCCCGCCCGATCTCTTTACAAAGACGCAGAAAAGGGAGGGAAGACGAGGTTCGGCAAATGATCCACGAACAACGCCGTCGGCTGGGTAAGATCAAAAAGCGATGGATTCCCAAAGAGAAAACTGCCGCAGCCGGCGAAGAGAAAGCCGAAGAGAGCCCGGCCGATCAAGCCAGGAGGGCAGCCAAAGGGAAAGGCAAAGTTTCTGCATTGGTTAACATGGTGTTCATACTACCAGCCGAGTTTGGTGCTCCTGAAGCCGATGCAGACACCATTGAGGACGACCTCGTGAAGCTAGCAATCTCACCGGACCAGGCTATCTTCGACAAACCGGAGAGAACTGAAAATCAACACTTGAAACCATTGTACGTTAAAGGGTTTGTCAACGGCAAGCCAATTTCCAAAATGCTACTTGATGGGGAGCGTAGTCAACCTCATGCCTTATGCAACATTCGAAAACTAGGCAAGGGGGCCGAAGACCTGATAAAGACCAACATGGTGCTCAAAGATTTCGGTGGCAACCCATCGGAAACCAAGGGCGTCCACAACGTTGAACTGACCATCGGCAATAAGACCGTGCCCACAACGTTCTTTGTCATCGACGAGAAGGGATCTTACAGCCTGCTGCTCGGAAGGGACTAGATACACGCTAACTGCTGCATCCCTTCTACAATGCATCAGAGCCTGATCCAATGGGACGGAGACAAGATCGAGATCGTGCCAGCCGACAGGTCAGTTAGTATCGTCAGTGCTGATTTGCCGCTTTGGGAAATCGAAGGCATCAATTGTTTGTCTGGGAAAATCTGGCAAACCGATTTTCTGAATGTGTCCAATTCCACAAAACAGCCGATTGGAGATGACGAGCCGCAGCTGCTGCTTTGAACAAGACATGATGGAGGGCTCAAGCGTCTTTGGCATGGACACCGCAGACGAAGATGATGGCAAGCTCGGGCAAGGTTTCACGTCGGTCGACGAATTAGAGGAAATTGACATCGGCTCTAGTGACAAGCCGAGGCCGACATACATTAGCAAAAATCTGTCTCCTCATTGTAGATCCCAGCTTATTGAGTTGTTAAAAGAATATAAAGATTGCTTTGCTTGGGAGTACTTCGAAATGCCCAGCCTTAGCCGATCAATAGTGGTCCATTAGCTGCCGATTAAGGCAGGCTATCGACCGTTCAAACAGCCTCCCAGGAGGTTTAAGGCCGATATGTACGATGCGATTAAAGCCAAAATCACTCGGCTATACGATGCGGGATTCATCCGGCCTTGTCGATACGTCGAGTGGGTCTCAAACATTGTCCCAGTGCTGAAGAAAAACGGTAAACTTAGGGTGTGCATCGACTTCGGAGATCTAAATAAGGCAACCCCTAAAGACGAATACCCAATGCCGATAGCCGATCTACTTGTCGATGCTGCTTTGGGCCACAAAATTATCAGTTTCATGGACAGCAATGCAGGGTATAATCAAATATTTATGGCCGACAAGGACATCCACAAGACCGCTTTTTGGTGTCCCGGTGCAATCGGCTTGTACGAGTGGGTAGTAATGACATTCGGCTTGAAGAATGCTGGGGCAACATATCAACGGGCCATGAACTACATTTTTCACGACATGATCGGCTCGTTAGTAGAGATATAAATTGATGACGTGGTTGTCAAGTCAAGGGAGATAGAAGGCCACATAGCCCATCTAAGACAAGTGTTAGAGTGGACGAGGAAGTATGGCCTGAAGATGAACCTGCTTAAGTGTGTGTTCGTCGTATCGGCCGGGCAATTCTTGGGATTTCTTGTCCATGAAAGAGGAATCAATGTTACACCAAGAAGCATAAATGCTATCAAAACAATTCAACCTCCGGAGGACAAAAAACAACTCCAGTCATTGATCGATGAGGTAAACTTCATCAGACGGTTCATAGCCAATCTCTCAGAAAAGATGGAGCCGTTCACACCACTGCTTCGGCTGAAAGCCGACCAAACATTCACATGGGGGCAGAGCAGCAAAAGGCGTTAGACAACATAAAAGGTTATCTGAGTTCCCCTCCAGTCTTAATGCCTCCACAAAAAGGGATACCATTTAAGCTGTACCTATCAGTGATGACAACTAAATCGGCTCCGTCCTGATCCAAGAGATGAGGGCAAGGAAAAGGCCATCTTCTATCTCAGCCGACGGTTGCTAGACGCGAAACAAGGTATTCACCTGTGGAGAAGCTATGCCTATGCCTCTATTTTTCTTGTACGAAGTTAAGACACTATCTGCTATCCAACGAGTGCACAGTAATCTGCAAAGCCGATGTAGTTAAGTACATGCTATCGGCTCCAGTGCTCAAAGGAAGAATTGGGAAGTGGATTTTTGCGCTAACAGAATTCGATCTGAGGTATCAAGCACCAAGGACAGTCAAGGGACAGGCCATAGCCGATTTCATTGTGGAGCATAGAAACGACTCAATCGGCTCAGTGGAGATTATGCCTTGGACTTTGATGTTTGACGGATCGGTTTGCGCTAACGGCTGTGGCATCGGCTTGATCATTATTTCACCCAGGGGGGCAAGCTTCGAGTTTGCTTTTGCTATCAACCCCCACGCTAGAAACAACCAAGCCGAATACGAAGCCGTCCTTAAAGGATTACATCTACTCAAAGAAGTTGAAGCCGACGCCATCGAAATAATGGGAGATTCGTTGTTGGTCATCAGCCAATTATCAGGAGAATACGAATGCAAAAACGATGCGCTGATGGTCTATTATCGACAATGCCGAGAATTAATGGACGGTTTTCGGCTAGTTACTTTGAAACATATCCCCAGAGAGCAGAACACAGAGGCCAACGATTTGGCTCAGGGGGCATCGGGCTATCGGTCGATGCTGAAAGAAATCGACATAAACGTCACCACCATCACGGCTGATGATTGGAGGTTTGAAGTTTACAACTATCTCAAAAACACCTCTCAATTGGCTACAAGGAAGCTACAATACAAGGTGTTAAGATATGTTTTGCTCGATGAAGATCTATACTATCGGACGATTGATGGTGTGCTACTCAAGTGTTTGGGGGCCGATCAGGCCACAGTGGCCATCGGAGAAGTGCATGAAGGGATCTGTGGCACACATCAATCGTCCCACAAAATGAAGTGGCTGCTTCGCCGAGCAGGGTATTTCTGACCGACGATGCTGGAGGATTGTTTCAAGTATTACAAGGGCTGCCAGCAATGTCAGAAGTTTGGCGCCACACAACGAGCACCAGCATCGGCTATGAACCCAATTATTAAGCCGTGGCCGTTCAGAGGTTGGGGCATTGACATGATCGGCCAGATCAATCCACCTCAAGCAAAGGACATAAATTTATCCTGGTGGCGACAGATTACTTCACAAAGTGGGTGGAGGCGATTCCCCTCAAAAAAGTGGATTCTAAGGACGTAATCGAGTTTGTCAAAGAACATATTATCTACCGATTTGGCATTCCACAAACAATAATAACAGACCAGGGATCTATCTTCGTATCGGACGAGTTTGTTCAGTTTGTCAATAGCATGGGGATCAAGCTGCTTAATTCTTCGCCGTACTACGCACAAGCCAACAGACAAACTGAGGCCTCAAACAAGAGTTTGATCAAATTAATTAAAAGAAAGATCTCGAGTACGAACAGTGGCACGGCCGATTAGCCGAATCACTTGTGGGCGTATCGGATGGCTTGCCATGGGTCAATTCAAGTCCCTCCGTACAAGCTGGTCTACGGACATGAGGCAGTGCTGCCATGGCAGAGTGTCATCGGCTCAAGGCGCATTCAGCTACAGGATCAACTCACAGCCGACGATTATTATCACGTGATGGTGGACGAATCGGAAGATTTAGTTTTATCCAGGATGAGGGTCCTGGAAAAGTCACAAAGGATAAAGAACGAGTAGCCAGATATTATAATAAAAAAGTGGTGCCTAAATCTTTTGAGGAAGGCGAACTCATTTGGAAATTGATACTGCCGATTGGATCTAGAGACAACAAATTCGGCAAGTGGTCACCAAATTGGGAAGGGTCTTTCAAGATCCACAAATGCATCTCTAAAGGAGCTTACATGTTAGAAGGGCTGGACGGAGAAGTATTTGGAAGGGCTCTTAATGGAAAATACCTGAAGAAATATTACCCAAGCGTATGGATCAACTCGTGATTCGGCTCTGGTTGCTTAAGCCGATTTACGACAGCCGATGTCTTGCTTTAACAAGGCATCGCCTTTAGACATTTTTATGCAACATTTTTTTACTAAGTTTTCTACGATCGGCTAATGATTGGCTGACAGGGACGGCAATGATGCGCGAACGGCTCGAACTCACAATTTTGTTGACACCGAAGCTATCAACAAAACTTGGGGGCATATACGTACACGAGCCAATTGCAAAATTGGGCGTCATGAATTTTTAAACTTTTAAGCTTCGTAATCGGCAGTCCAAATAAAAGCGTTGGATTTTGATCGACGGCCATAATTCAAGTGCTGACACCAACGGTTGTAATGTGGCCTCGGAATCGGCAACGTAAAGCGATACGAGCGGCTAGGGCCGATTTCAGCATGAGCAATTCAAGACACTACGCGCGGCCGAAAGCCGATCTTATCTACAAGCAGAGTGACCAAAGATGTTAGTGATATGTCCTAGAGGCAACATGGAGATGTTGGATATCACACTCAATGTTTATGTATTTATGAATAAAGTGTTATTCAGTTCCATGAAATAGACATCTTGTATTGATCAATAAGTACGAGACTTATTTATGAGACTCTATATGTATGAATCTATTTCTAAACGATCCCTGATCATATGTTATATTGTTGGAACAAATATGATTCTAAGATCGGCATGTTTATTGATTGATGATCATGTCTCATAGATCATGGGTATGGAGATACCAAATCAATAAACATGGACATATGTGTTAGAGAACACATTGTGGATAGACCCACCATAAGGCACTACGGAATTAATGTGCCATTAGTTGGTCTCAGGTAGTGTTGGTACAAAGTTGTCACAGCCCGATTTTTGTTCGGGATTAAAAATCATTTAATAAATTATTTTCTAGAAATTGAATAAAAAGAAAAACAAAGTAAATCAAGTGAATCTATTAAGGAAATTAAATTTTCCATTAAAAATCATGGCTGGAAATATTTTTAAATATTCTCCATGCCCTAAAATACTCTCTAAAATTTTTCGTGAAATTTTGGAGCTCCAGAAATAATTTTAATAATACAAAGAACACTTCAATAATTATTTAAATAAATAAATTAAACTTTAAATGAGCTGGAGATATTTTTATTAAATACTTTGGGTGTTCATATATTTTCAGGATTTTTCTTGGAATTATTTGGGCATTGGAAGTATTTATAAGAATTAAAGGATGTTTGGACCCAAAAGTCTGTTTTACCTCCCTGCTACAGTGTCGTCTTCAACCTCCAGCCCGCGCTACAGTGCCGAACAGTGCCGAAAATTGTGTCTTTGTTTCCTCCACCAAATCCGGCCTAATCCTTTGCCCAAATCAAAAATTAGTTGCGGGAACGGATTCCTCTCGATCTCCTCTACATTTCCCCCATGAAACCCCCTCAATCCCGTGCTAAATCGCGCGAATTTTGGCCCCGTTCTTATCCCGACGAACTCGGGATAAACCTAAAAATCCGGCGCCAAATCCTCTCTTCCCGGTGCGGGACTCTCCCTCCCAAGCCTATAAAATGGACCCCCTTGATCTCCTCCTCGGTTTCCTCATTTTTCCCGTACTCTAGCCACCTTCCCCGCGAGTTCCCATCTCTCTTCCCGTCGGCCGCAACTCCGGCAACCTTTTCCCGCCGCCTCGGCTGCTCCCAATCAGCGCCGTTGCCTTCCCCGGCATCGCAGCAGTGAGGAGAAGCCCGGCCACCGGTTCCCTTGCGCCAAAAACCGTCGGAAGCACCTCGTCACCGTGAACCCGAGCTCCACGTCCATGTTTCGATCTTCAGCCGCACCTAGCCGTCGACCCCGTCGTCGCCAGCCCTCGCCGAAGCCACCATCGGCACCGCAAAAGGGAGGGGAAGCCCGTCCTCCACCTCTCCTCCACGAAAGCCACCGGAAAGCCGTTGTCGCCGTCAACCCGAGCTCGGCCGCCGCTTTCATCTCGTTGTCGGCCGTCTCCCGCCGCTGCTCGTCGTTGGGTAAGTAGTGGTAAGAGTCGCCTCACCGTCCTCTCTCCATTAGTGAACTCGTTTTCACCGAGTGTCGTGGTTCGTCGTTGCCGCGTCGCACCGCCGTCGCCGCTACCCATTCGAGCCGCCGCCGTCGTGCTGTATGGCTGCTTTTGTGGCCGCCACCTCAGCACCATGTGAGCTCCTTTGTGCCATGTCTCTTTTGATGTGTATCACATCCCAGCCCTAAACCACAAATCTTGGTCAGCATAATCCAAGCCGTTCATCCTAATAGATTTATTCGGTTTAATTTGAGCCACCTATCCTTTTTTTCCCGGTTCAAACCTAGCCGCCCAAATCCTTGTAATCGTGTGAACAGATCGGGGCTGATGTCTTAAACATCCTTTTCCAGTTCAAAATTAATTAAAAATTGCGTAATAAATCATCTTAATTTCCGAATTCATTTAAATGGTCCAAAACTTCTAAAATTCATATCTAATTCATACGAACTCCAAATTGGGCCATTCAAATTGCAAAATTTATCTAAAATTAAGCTCTACATGTTTGTTTACTTTTATGTACTGTTATTTGGTTTTTATTAGGTTTTTTCCTCGTTTTGTGTGCCGGCGTGTAGATTCCGCCGTTTCCGAGTCCGCGCTCACGAGGAAAGAGTCCAAAAGTTTGTTTGAAGACGCAAGGCAAGTCACACTTCCCTTGAAGCATATTGATCCTATTTTTATAAATATTTTGCGTTTGCAAATAAAATTGCATTGCTTTGCTAATTACATGGAATGATGGATTACCTATCCGCTTGTTTGTGCCTTATTTACTTGTTATCCGTCCTTTGTTAACCTTGGGTGATAATTTAACTAGCTTTAGTCACTAATGTGGACTTTAGCTAGAATTATATGCTTAGCCATGCTTAATTACCACTAGCTCACTAAATGGGATAATTACACTATTTATTCTAATCTCGATGAGCCGCAAGCTCGATACACGACAATGTCTTATTGGTCATAATTATCTCAACTAAAATATGACTTAATGGTGGGTTGTGGGTGCATGGTTTTGGATGGTCGCACCCATGGCAATTAAGGACCGGTTCATGGGAAACCCCGGAAGACATACCGTGCAAACCACAAGCGAATGGGCAACGGCTGGATCCGTAGTATAGCTTCCTCCGCCGACGTACCCTAGTGAGGGTGGGCGTGATGGAGTTGGGTCGGCCCGGTTTTACGGGTTGATCGGTGCCGGATTCACCGTGGCACGAGAGGGGCTGCCCGCCGCCCGCGGGAGTGGGGACGAAACCTGGTGTGGTATCGCTTGGTTAGAGGGAGTTATGCGAAAGGTCTTGTCACGATTTCCCCTTTGCGTATCATGGTGGTACTTGGGGCATGGTAACATGTGTGGAATCGTGTCTTGTGGGTAAAGTTGTGCACCTCGATCGAGTAAAACTATTCGAATAGCCGTGCCCGCGGTTATGGGCGATTGACCGATTCACTATGATTAGTCCCACTACCGAATAATTTGATTTAATGGAACTGGTTTAGTTCGGGTGGAATGGTTGGGCCTGTTCAACGTGGGGATAACGTTGTTCGGTGGAAGATTAATATTGCCTTAATTACTCAACTATTTTTGTTTTTAAACATTAAATGTTTGTAAACCGCATTTATGCAAAATATCCCCAAGCCACTCTTGTCTCCCTTGCACGTCCGCATTTCTCGGTGTGGCTTGTTGAGTACGGTGGTTGTACTCGGTCTTGCGATTTTTCCCCCTTTCGAAGTGTAGTGCTTCGAGTTGAAGATGGAGTTAGAAGACCAAGGCTCGGACCCGGTTGAGTTTGCTCGTGGAGTGGAACTCGAAGCCCCGCTAGTGTCGTCTTTCTTTTCCGCTGAGTTCGGGTGTGAGGACTAAGTGCCTCTTCGTAAGTATTTTTATTTTACGCTTTGTTTTTTTACGTTTGGACTGTGTATTAATTTGTCATTTTATGTACCGGTTGATTCTGGACAGGATTTAATACATAAAATAGTCGGAAATTTGGGATAAATTTCCGGGCGTGACAAAAGTCCTTAGACCTGAGATCACCATGGATTCCAACATGCGTAGTAGCCTACTTTGGGACTACCAAACGCTATTCCGTAACTGGGTAGTTATAAAGGTAGTTTTCGGGTTTGCTATGAAACATGGAGTGGGATGTGAGTGATCAAGATGGAATTTGCCCCTCCTTTGGAGAGATATCTCTGGGCCCTCGAGGTAATGGATTATGGAAATGCATAGCCATGCTAAGTTGATTGAGGAGTCAATCAACAGACAGATAATCCAATACGGTTCGAGTGAATGGTTAAGCTATTGAAGGGATGGCACACATCTTGTCTATAGCTTAACTGGTATCGTGAGGCAAAGGGATTTATGTACACATTACAGGCTCAGAGCCGATATTATATTCTTGTATACTATGGTGTCAATATGTGCTGCTAGGCTTACGACGTATGGGTGGCCAACTCTGTGAGATTCAGATAGGATCCGATTCAAAATAGAGTCCTGATCGGCCACTAGTCCTAGTCGACCAACTCTATATAAAGGAGGGAGGGGTGGAGAGCTGCGACACGTCAATTGATCGCATTGAACCGAATCCGCAACAGAAGTCGCCGAGATCAATCTCCACGGAAATCCTCCCCACTTTCGAGCCAAACCCTAGCCTTGCATCGCGTGCTAGCACATGGGTGTTTGGCGTTCTGTCCCCGGACATGTGGATACCGGTAGAGGCGCTGCTACGTTGCGCGCTGTTCATCGGCTATGGCACTTCGAAGCAAGACGGCTACGGCAGATTGGCTGCGATCGGGCGCATCGGAGCGAGGCGTGAGAACGCGGCTGGACGACTCTAATCGGCTGATTGGTGAATCGGCTGTCCCCAGGAATCGGCTATCGGCTTGCGGGAATTGGCTGTCATCGGCCAGCACAGTTCCAGATCGGATTGCCCTGATTGGCTATTCCGCTGCACTTTACTCCAATCGGTAACGATCTATCGGCCCTTACTTGCAAGTGTTCCTGGTTTGCGCGGTAAAAGTTTTCGTTTTTGGCTAGCGTAGCCTCCGCGTAACCCTTCAAAAGATTGATAAACTATATTACACATAAGTTAGAGCCGATTACAAATACGAGTGAAGTGATTAAGGTCCAATCCCAGCACAAAAGTCTGACAAGTATAGTACAGGAGACGGTAGCTGATTTCAGAATGTTAAAATATTACAAGCTCAATGTTTTAAGAAATCGGCTATGGCCGACAACACCGTTCGCCTGATCTGATCTATCTCCTCGATAGCCCTGATGTCGTCGGCCTCGGACCCCGCCACCGGTCGGATGCCCTTCACCAGGTCTCATAAATGTGCCACAGCCGCCTTGATGCCTTAGCGTTGAGCTTCGATCTCGGTTGGCAAGCCGGCCATGTACTCCTTATGGATGTCGATCTCGTTCGTGACTTGAACGAGATCGGCCATCAGCTGATCTTGGCGTGCGAGGAGTTGCTCGAGCTTGGTCGTTGGCTCAGTCTTTAGGCGGTCAAAGGTGGCTTTCCGGCTCTCAATGGTGTCCTTGGTCGACTGGAGGGTGGCCGACCGTGCCTAGTTCTCGTGGCGATCGGCTATCCGCTGCCGTGCCCGTTCGTACTTGAGATGGTGGGCTTTCATGAAGGTGGCCGGCACAATGGCGTCGGCTAGAGCTTCCGGCAGCTGGCCTTGAATTTCTTTGAAACGCGCGCGTATCGAATCGCTGTCGACCACCAGCGCATCCAGCGAGGCCTCCAGCCGGTTGCCGATGTTAGCTAGGGTGGCCCCCGGGTCCTCGGCCGGCGTCACCAACGCCCTCGCCGATTTCGCCAGGACTCCTCGAACTCCGACAGTCAAAATTGAGGAGGTCGGCTATGTTCTACGAAACGAGATGATCGAAGACATTGACTTGACGAGCCGATCGTCGGTTTCGTCGGCCTACCGTTGGCACCGAAGTCGGAGCGGTCGGCTCGGCTCGTTCGCCTCTGCGATCGTCGGGGCCTCTTCGTCGGCTTCGTTGCCGCTGCCGCGGCAGCGCAGCATGCTCACTGGACGCCGGGGCGGCCAGCGGAGATCGTGGGGCTGCAAAAAAGAAAAAGAGTTAGCGACGAGTCGGCTAATTTCTAGAGATCAAGTGGCAAGAGACGATTACCGATGGCACGGGACGTGAAGCGCGGCCGGCCAATTTCTTGACCTAAGAAGAATTGCTCGGTCAGATGCAAATGGTATCATTATGAAGCCGAGCTTGGTGAAATAAGGGCTTACCGGCCGATTTCTCGCTGGGGGACTTGGAACCGGTGGGGCGGCGGCTGGGGCATTGACGGACTCATGGCTCGAGCTCCTGTGGGCACTGCCGCCGCGATCCACTCGCGCCGCATTCTCCTCGCCGGCGACGTGTCGAGAAGCGTGCGACGACCAGGTCTAAGAGAGGAGGCTATCGTTTGCGCGGCTCGCCGACTTCTCTTTCGGCATCTTGGGGCGTGCACGGCCGACGGCTATAGGGATGGTGCAGCCCGTTTCTTCCGGGCAATTGGCTGGCGCACCTGCCCTCGTAGCAACGACGCCAGCTTCGGCGCCCCCCAACCGATGGCCGACGGAGCGAGGCCGCCTGGAGTCGATATTCGATGGGGCGCACGGAGTCGATATCCGAACACCTAGACGGTATTCGATGGGGCGCCGGAGTCGCTCACCATCGGCCGCTCCGTCTCCGTCTCCCGCAAACCAAAGGGCAAATGTTAATCGGCTGTATCAGCCGATGATGAGAAGAGTAAAATCGTTTGGAATTCGAAGCTTACAGAAGGGATTTCTTCGGGCAGGAGCAGATTGACGTAATGTGATGACCACTGGTGAAAGATGTGGCATTTGATTTCGGCCCACCATTGGTCATAGGTCGCGCTCTTCCTGAGCGATAGGGTCATCACGCCGATCTCGCCGAGGGGAGGGCCGACTATATTCAGTAGCCGATGCATGATCAAATCTTGGGTTACCACTCCCCTCGTTTCAATCTTGTCGGCATAATAAAAGCCGATGGGCATCTCGCCCAAGACCGAACCGCCTCGCCGCGATACCGGTAATAAAACTCCTAGCTCCCGGCCACCGATCGGCCCCGATGGATTCCGGTCGGCAAGATGCAGGGGGACAGAGCGGCAATGAACAGCTCCCTGCACCTTGCGTTGTCAGCCGAGTTGATGTCTTCCCAATTGAAGTCAGCCGGCAACTCAAACAGTCCCCGATCCTGGTAGAAGTACCAGGCGCGGTTCTCGCGAGACAACCCGTCATAAAGGGCGATGAACCATTCGGCCAGCAGTTCGGCCGATTGCCTTGAGCCTACATGAGCGGCTGCTGCTTCTCCATAGCTCATGCACCTGGTGGTGGTGATCTGGTTGACGTCCTCATCTTCGATCGGCTCCAGCCTTGGGAATACGGCGTCTGTCAGAGGGAGCCGACCGGCTACCCTTTGGGTTGCCAGCACTAATCAGATCTGAAGGAACCACCAGGGGCCGCCAGTGGTGATTGGGACGTTGGTGGCTATCTTCGCGGCGGCCTGATGCAGCATTTGATATAAATAGCCGAGGAGGTACTTCCCCAGCGCAAGCTTGCCCCCGTCGGCCAAGATTTCGGCTATGACTTGCCAGTTGGCAGTCGGCCCGCAGCTCGATCCACAAAACAAGAATTTTTCAAGCCACATCATCAGGAATGCGGCGTGCTCCCTGTGGCCGATGGGTCCATCTTTCATGTTTTGGGCGATGAAGCCGCTCCACCCGCCGATGGCCTTGGTTTTGAACTGGTGCTGCCCCTTTCGGCTCAGGTTGCTGGGGTTGGCCGACGACTCGATGTCCAGCCCGGTTGTCATGTACACGTCAGCCAATGTGATTGTCATCGGCCCTTGTCGGAAGATGAAAGCGTTGAAGCTGTCATTCCAGAAATATGTTGCGGCTGACAAAAGCGGCTCGTCCTTCTCCAAGCTGGCAACGGACAGAGCCAAGCATTGGGCTATTCCGGCCTCCTCCCATTGAGTATATTTAGCCAATTGCATCTTTTTGTACCATTCGACCCAAGCGGTGTCAGTGGTCAGCCACGACTTAAATGTCTTGTTCCAATGGGTGAGGGATGGCTTGGCCGTGTTGAAGGGGATCCTGTTGGTCTCGGCCATAATCACATCGGCTAGATCGATTTTGCCGATGGGGCCGAGAAAAAACCTCTGGGCTTGTGTCAAATTTGGGATGAACACTTGATGCGACAGGTGCTACAGTTTAGAAAAAGGAAAAAAGCGCTAGTCAAGAATGGTTGCGTACTACGGTTTGGAGAAGGAAAAAATGCTAATCCAGGAAATGTTGGGACACAAGACAGATGCAACGGGGTCGGAGAAGTAAATCCAAAAAAAGGGGGAGAGAGTTCTGGATTATATGGGAGTACCTCAGGAAACTCGGCAATGGCGGCGGCCGGAGCGGTAGCGATGGTCGAGGCGACGGCTACAGCTGGTGCGGAGGCGGTTGCCGGCGCGACGGAGGCACTTGATGCAGCGGCGGTGGAGGCCATTGACGTTGTTGAGGGCGAAGATGAAGTCCGAGTCGCGAAGGATGCTGAGATTTGATGAACGCCGGTGGGATCGTCAGAGAGAAGAGAGAAGGCAAGAGCTTGCGTGCGAAGGGATTGAGTGCGTTTTGAAGGCGTAAGTGTTTCGACCGAGGAAAGTGGATATTTGAAGGGCACTAGGGGGAAGCCGAAGCAGTTTAGGTCAAGATAAGAGTGGGAGTTTGAACAGGCAAGCAAATCCGTAACACTTCGTATCACGGACTTGGGGGCATGTGTTAACACTGAAATTTGGTAGTTAAGTCCCTAAGTCTGCGAAGGCGAAGCACAATCGGATCGGCTGGTTTGATGGAGAAACAGAGGCCGCATCCGCTGAAGAAGTGATTGGCTACGAGGCCGATCGGCTAAGGTTGGATCGGACAAGGGCGGCCAATAGCCGATTTCAGGTCCGGAAGAGATAAAATCGTTTCTCGTGCAGTTGTTTGAAGATAAATAGAAGATTCGGTTATTAGATTGTGCGTTAAGTCATATTGCCATCTATGGATACAGTCCTGTAACGGCAATTGTATCTGTAATTTAGGAGTTTGTTTAAACTGTTAATTGTAACGCGGTATGGGTCCTTCTCGAGATAATGTCGTGTTTTAAATAGTAGTTTAGATAGAGTCTAGAGTTTGTACAGATAATTGTATCTTGGGTATAAATAGGACCCGAGACCCCTTGTAAATTCATTCAACATCAATCAAATCTTCGGCGCATCGTCAACCTTTTTCTTCAGACGAGCAATTTGTTTGGCTACGGGCTGCATCGTTTCGATCCCCAGATCTAGGTAAATGTTTATCATTAGTGGTATGATCCGTTGTTTCTAGTGCTTCCATCGTAATGACACATTAAATTCAATAGTTTATATTGTGCTATTTATCATATAGTGCATATAAATTAGACCAATGTTTAGATCTATCCTGCCATTGGCTAGTTCTACCAAGAACTTGCAGCCGATAGGGCTAGATCTAAAAGTTGGCTGGTTTACATGCGTTATCCATGGTCTTGAGAGATATAAATCGGCTATAACAGATCAGGTTTTTCTTTTTATACTTAATGCTGCATCGGGTTCGAACTATTAAGTCGTTTTTAGAATCGCTAATGATCTGTTCGGCTAGATTTATATTGTTTAAAGACAGTGTCGGGATTTCAGCCGGCCTTATCTGCCCTAATATGTTTCTTTTAATATATTTATTATTAGATTTATATTAGGACTGTCTCTTATATTAAGATCGCATTCTTGTCGGACGTTGTCGAGAAATCAGCCCACCACCGGCGCCGATGGCCGATTTCCTAGGCCACGCATATCTGGTTCAAGAGTGATACCTTTCCATAAGATTCATCGGAGTACTAGCCAATTCATTGTTAGCTTTCTAGTATCGGCTAGGTTATCGATTCACACATATATTATCCTTTACAGCATTTAGGTTAAAAGGCTGATGTTGTCTCGGTATAGCCAATCCATTCCAGTCGTTTGGCTTAAATATATTTTGGGATAGCATATATATGCTCATGGATTCCCTCAGCCGATCTCGTGGGGATCTAACCTAACACTTAACGCATATTCCCTTGTTTTTCTTGTTGGTTGACAGATCAAACCGACTGGCACGCCCTACACAGCATAGGCAGCCGAGAAGGACCTGCACTGGAGTCAAGCAGATCTCCCAGGCCAGCGCGTGACAGAGAATTCTCGTCAACAAACCTGTCGACGAAAAACATTATACTCATTAGTAGAATGAGAATAAGAATCATGCCACTTACAGTAAGAGTGACGCTTCAATTCTTCCGCTGAAGGTATGACATGGCCTTTAGGCAATTTAATTTGCTTTTCTTGTAAAAGGTAATCAAAAATCTTATCACACTTGGCCACATCAAAACTATACTTAATTTCACTTTGCCGATCCTTGCGAGGAGTCGGCATCAAGCTAGAACAAACAAAAGGCTTGTTCTTATTAGTCCAAGACCACTCAGCAATGTACATGTCATGATTGCCCTCATCAACATCGGAATCACTATCGGGGCAATCAATCATGCTATCATGAGGTTTTTTATCACTGGGCCTAACAAACCTCTTGCTATCTCTGACCCGGCTTTCCTGAGCCAGAGCTTTCTGCATAACCTGACTAACGTCCAGAAATTGTTGGCCATCTAACCTCTCCTTAATAGGAGCAAGTAAACCGCTAAAAGCAAGATCAACCAAATCTCTTTTAGTTATACTTAAACTAAAACACCGGTTTCTAGCATCCCTAAACCTCTTAATGTAATCTGTGACAGATTCATTATATTTTTGCCTAACTGATGTCAAATCACAAAGCCTAAGCTTAGTTTCACCAGTATAAAAATAATCATGGAATTTCTGTTCTAACTGAGCCCAAGTATGAATAGAATTAGCCGGTAATGAACTAAACCATGTAAAAGCAGTACCGGACAGTGATAAAGAAAATAAGCGCAATTTAAAAGCATCAGAAGTAGTAGCCTCTCCACATTGCACTAAGAATTGGCCTATATGCTCCCATGTGGTCCTATTATCCTCACCACTGAATTTAGTAAATTCGGGAACTCTATAGCCACGAGGATATGGAATATTATCGAAGTGATCAGGATACGACTTTTGGTAAACCCTAGCACGATTCCTGGGCTCAATCCCGAACGACTCTCTAATGATATTCTTAATCTGTTCCTCCATCTTTTCAGGCCTTGGCGGATTGGGTAAAACTGGCAGCCTAAATAACGGTTGTTGCGGCGTAATATTGCCATATTGGCCATACCCAGTGTCATGCGGATATCCCCTATTAGGATCATTGTACTGATTGGGAACGTGTGGGGGAATTTGTGCATGAACAGTAGCCACAAGGGAGTCGTGTGCGGGAACATGGTATAGAACCGAGTTACCTGTGATAGGATCTACTTCGTCGACACCGGCACAGAGTGCCTGGCCTCGACCGGCTACGAACTCCTGGGCCCGACCGGCCGGTGGCGCGGTCCGACCGGCCATGTAGCCGCCGGCCGACCGGTGAAGGGGGCGGTCGGACCGGCCTATAGGCCAGTCTGACCGAGGTGGGGAAAGGTCGGACCGGCCCGTGGACCGGTTTGACCGATGTAGGATGTGGCCGGTCGGACCGACAGAAACCGAAATTTTATCCCCTCGTGTTGCTGCGTGATGTATAGGGGCTTGTCTAGTGCTTGCAACAGAGGCAAACGATAAATCGGCCTTAGGAGAGCCGGATTTAGCACCCACATGCGCATTAAACATCATATTAAAGCAAGACTCCATAGCGGATTCAATCTTATTATTGACGGCGGCGGTGACGGACTCATCCACCGTACTCGCTACGAGCCTTTGAATAGGAAGAGCTAGGTCATCGGTGCTTACCTCATCGTGGATGACCTTGAGCAGGCTCCTGGGTTTGAGGATGACACCTTGACGGGTTTTGGAACACGATTTGTCCAAAACCTCTTGCGTGATCGCCTTGATCCGCTCCTCCATAATCTTGTGCGTCTCCCCATCCAGGTCATCCAACGAGATGTGGACGACGTTAGATGGGCTTACCTCTTGCGCAACTTCCTTTGTCATGGTGGCATCGAAGTTTAGATGGCGTTGAGCGGATGTCCCCAACGGAGTCACCAAAAATCATGTTGGCACCTTTTTTGGCAAAAGGCACGAGCACGATCGATTCACCTAAACGCCTTGCAGTGATATGGAGTCGCCAACCACCTCGATCTAGCAAAGAACTAAAGCAAGATGGGTTTTATAGATTAAGCCGGCTAGCAAAAGCCGATTTAGACAAAACAATAGATAAACACCCGTCCCGTGGGCGAACGAAAAGTTTTCAAGACAAACTTACAAAGAGATGTCGCACTCTCGCAGTGGCGATGGACGATTTACGGCGCAAATCGACAAAGATGGACGAACTAATGTAGAAAAAAGTAAAAGAATGATTCAATTGGCTAAAAACTACAGACTAGATTGATTTTGTGTTGTATATGTGTTGTTGTGCCAATTGAACCGGCCTTGGCCCTTAAATAGGGGTTGGTCTTGCCCTCCACAGGCCCTTCTCCACGTCCAATTCGGGGTAGACATGTCTGGAAACCCGATACATACCGTATGGAGCAAGGAAACTCGAGTATCGACGAATTCGGCTAGGTTTTGGACTCTGCCGGTCAGACCGGCCACATGCCCCCGTCGCCCGCGCCCCGCCCGGTCGACCGGCCTATACGGCGGTCGAGCGGCCTCTCCGAAGGAAACCGGCAGATTTCCAAATATTGGCAATTTTCCCTATTTTGATTCCTAGGTGCCAATTTTGGGTGCAAACAATAAACACACGTAATCTTCTAAAATTCATATCTTTTTAATCTAAGCTTCGTTTTAGCCCATTCAAATTAATTAAATCGAAAAAAATGCCAAGAATCCATTAAAAATAATTTTGTACTATTTCATTAGGCTTTTAGTATATTTTGTTGAGTGCTTTGTTTGTCGTGTAGATTTTGGCAGTTCTGGCAATCCCGTTTACTTTTAAGTAGTTGCAGAAGTTTTCAAATCTTCAGAGCAAGGCAAATCATACTTTACATTGATCATATTGTGCCTATTTTTTCTAAATGTCTTATTTCTCTCAAATATCGCATATATTTTGGAATGTCATTTCATGGGATTATTTTACCTGTTGTACTCAACCATATGACTTGTTTACCTTGTACCATTGATAGCTTGGGTTTAATATGGTTAGATATTTGTGTAGGACATGCTTATCCTGGCTTAGATCTATTTGCTCATTAAAGGGGATCAATCACTTAATTACTATAATGGAGACTATATACGGATGATGTTGTTAGTGATATGCCCTAGAGGCAACATGGAGATGTTTGATATCACGTCAATGTTTATGTATAAATGAATAAAGTGTTATTCAGTTCCATGAAATAGACATCTTGTACTGATCAATAAGTACGTGACTTATTTATGAGACTCGATATGTATGAATCTATTTCTAAACGATCCCTGATCATATGTCATATTGTTGGAACAAATATGATTCTAAGATCGGCATGTTTATTGATTGATGATCATGTCTCATAGATCATGGGTATGGAGATACCAAATCAATAAACATGGACACATGTGTTGGAGAACACATTGTTGGATAGACCCACCATGAGACACTACAGGAATTAATGTGCCATTAGTTGGTCTCAGGTAGTGTTGGTACAAAGTCCTTAGACCCGAGATCACCATGGATTCCAACATGTGTAGTAGCCTACTTTGGGACTACCAAACGCTATTCCGTAATCGGGTAGTTATAAAGGTAGTTTTCGGGTTTGCTATGAAACATGGAGTGGGATGTGAGTGATCAAGATGGAATTTGCCCCTCCTTTGGAGAGATATCTCTGGGCCCCTCAAGGTACTGGATTATGGAAATGCATGGCCATGCTAAGTTGATTGAGGAGTCAACCAACAGACAGATAATCCAATACGGTTCGAGTGAATGGTTAAGCTATTGAAGGGATGGCACACATCTTGCCTATAGCTTAACTGGTATCGTAAGGCAAAGGGATTTGTGTACACATTACAGGTTCAGAGCCGATATTATTCTTGTATACTATGGTGTCAATATGTGCTGCTAGGCGCCGCTGTTGACGGGTCGGCTGAGTTGGACTCGAGCCGACGATCGGCTAAGTTAGACTATAGCCGAAACCGAGTATACCTGAATGATGAGGACATCAATACTACCGAAACATCCACGCCTCCACACGTACAACTTCATGGCCCAATAACCCGCGCTCGTGCACGTCAACTCAACCACCAGGTGAGTTCATTCTTAAGTTTATGTTCCTCTTCTTTATACCGGAGGCGCGTGCACTTTTGTTTTACTCAGAACGATGGAGAGGATCCAACGGGAAGAGGATTCGCACAGGGTGGATTCGGACTGCAGCACAGTGCCAAGTTCTAACGGTCGCCACGACTTCATGCAAACTCCGATTTGGGCGTGCAAGTACTTGATGGAAAGGTTATCAAGTCTACTTTCAAATGGATCCAGCCCCATGTCAATATCTGTCCTGGAGCGGCCGCAATTGTTCTTTTTCTACCGAGTGTTTTTTTGTCTTTGGTGCTGCGTCACTTCTTTTGGGCCAATGGGCCGTGTATCAAGTTGGGCCCATTAGTGGCGCGTCCTAGGGTTTAGCACGACTCCGGCACCCCTGTTGTCGTCTCTCCCCTCTTCTTAAACCTTCACCTGCCACCGAGAAGGGTGGGTTTTGTTGATTAGAGTTAGCCTTTTGCTACTTGCACACGGCGCGTGCGGCTAGACCTTTCGTCTGTTTGTCTTCGGAACCCCACCATATCGTGTATTCAGATTGAATCTTTCATCTTAATATATAGCAATTTCAGTGCTTCTTTTACTTGTTCTTGCTTGTTCTTCGATTGCTTGCAGGACGAGTGCCCCAGTGGCTGGGTTGTCGCGCACCGCAAGATCGCGTCAACCATCGGAGACGGTGTATCGGTTGCTAAGGCGCATCGTCCTTGGACGGTTGTAGTCGGGCCGTGAACGTCGCCTCCGTTCCCCAATCGAGTTATCCTCCACCTCTCATCGAAAAATCGGGACTAAACCCTAGCGGGATCGCATCACTGAACCTACAGGGTCGCACGCTTAAGGGGATAGAATAGATATTCGAGTTGGACTCGGATACGGCTCGATCGAATAGGGATCCGATCGGATAGAGGGGCGAGGGGTGGAGAGCTGCGACACATGAGTTGGATCGCTTTAAACCGAATCCGCAACAGAAGTCGCCGAGATCAAACTCCACGGAAACCCTCCCCACTTTCGAGCCAAACCCTAGCCTTGCATCGCGTGCTAGCACACGGGTGTTCGGCGTTCTGTCCCCGGATGTGTGGATACCGGTAGAGGCGCTGCTACGTTGCACGCTGTTCATCGGCTGTGGAGGAATCGGCTGCGGTCGAGCGCATCGGAGCGAGGTGCGAGAACATAGTCAGACGACTCGGATCGGCTACGGCATCTGCGAATCGGCTGATTGGCGAATCGGCTGTCCCCGGGAATCGGCTGACATCGGCCAGAACAGTTCCAGATCGGATTGCCCCGATTGGCTATTCCGCTGCACTCTACTCCAATCGGTTACGATCTATCGGCCCTTACTTGCAAGTGTTCCTGGTTTGCGCGGTAAAAGTTTTTGTTTTCAGCTAGCGTAGCCTCTGCGTAACCCTTCAGTGGTATCGAGCTAATCTTGCTTAGTTTGGGTTTTAGATTGGATCTGGAACAAGTTTTGCGCACGGGTTGATTAGATCAATCGGTTTTACGGGATTTGTTGAGGAGAGTTTATGGTAATTGCGTTCCTTGATAGTGTATCGGAACGGCGTAATGTGATTACGTCGAAGCAATATCCATAGAACTCGGTTTGAGTCGGCTTCGAGATAGCGTTCCTTGATAGTGTATTTGAACGGTATAATGTGATTATGCCGAAGCTATCTTGTAGTCCGATCTTGTTTGCTGCTCGCGCGCCTGCGCAAACCATCTCCCTTGATAGTGTATCGGGACGGCATAATGTGATTATGCCGATATGGTTTCCGTAAGCGATTTCATAGATTGGATCTATGAATTTCGTGTGGTGTTCCGGCGCATGCGTACCCCCTTATAGGTCGTCTCGGTGCCGTATCTCTGCGATAGGTAGAAAACGTTTCTACACCTAACTTGTTTTTGCAGAGAATGCTTTGAGATGGTATGGCCCTATTATATGTATGAGATGCATGTGATGCATGTAATATTCTTTCATATGTGCAATCCCCGTAATATTCTTTCATACGTGCAATGCTTGTAATATTCTTTCACGACTGCGAGTCGATGTAATCTTCAATTAGAGCTTCTATAGTAGTAGCTTCGTTTGAAGATATCAAGCATTCGGCACTCGGAAGAACGGTGATGAAGATGGAGATCCTCTACACCGGCATGGAGATAGAGATCACCATGTGAAGGGGGCCATACTATTTCATGCTATTCTACTTGCTTTCATATGTGATATGTTTGTTTGATAGGATAGCATCCCTCACAATATTAAGTAGTAATGATGCCCTTCCAAATGTTGCACCCGTCACCGTTATGCTCGTCAATGGTGGGTCCGCCAAAGCAGAGTGCCATTCTCTATCATAACACGAGGAGGTATATGTCGACATATACATGCAGGAGCATTTGGTTTACTTAACAAGGCTATCAAAACAGTTTTGGGCCTTGGGGCATAGGTTGGCGCCGGGGCATGGAGATGCCACACCAACAACAAGAGTCACATAGAGATGTGATTAGCAAGGTGTTGCTTACCGATGTTACTAATTTTCTAGCAGTGATGTCAAAGCTCACTAGAAAATTAATTAACATGTGGATCTTGACCCAATACGTAACCTAGAGGGAAGGTGGAAAATACGTAATGGGAGTCTAATGTTAAATTGTTTAACAATAGACATAGCACAAACAATGTGCTAAACTTTGCTTTTTTGTTGTAGAATAAATGGTGGCTAATACTACACCCAGTACCTTTAATTTGCGATCTATTCTCGAAAAGGAAAAATTAAATGGAACAAACTTTATGGATTGGTATCGCAACTTGAGAATTGTTCTCAAGCAAGAGCGTAAGGAGTACGTTCTTAAAGTACCCTATCCCGAGGATTTGCCTAATAATGCCACCGCACGCACGGAGGGCTTATGAGAAGCACACTAATGATGCCCTAGATATAAGCTGTCTCATGCTTGCTACAATGTCCCCCGAGCTTCGAAGCAATATGAGAGCAGCGATGCTCACACTATTATTCAGGGACTGCGTGGCATGTTTGAGAACCAAGCTCGGGCCGAGAGGTTCAACACCTCAAAGTCCTTGTTTGCGTGCGTGCTTGTTGAGGGAATCCCGTCATCCGCATGTGATAAAAATGATTGGCTACATTGAGAGTCCGAAAAACTAGGTTTTCCCTTAGCCAAGAGTTGGCTCGATGTGATTCTCCGCCGCTCCCTCCGAGCTTCGAGCCATTCATATTAAATTATCACATGAACAATATGGATAGGACCTTGGCTGAATTGCATGGGATGCTAAAGACGTGAGGAGAGTATCCGGAAGAATGGTCATCATGTGATGATGATGCGAAGGCTAAGCGCAAACCACTGTCAAGAAACTTTGCACCAAGAGGAAGTTAACTCCCGATGAGATCGCGAGTGCCTCTAATGCAAAGAAGGGCAAGAAGGGGTCGGCGGCATCGATGCCGTTTGCTTCTACTGCAAGGAGACAGCCCTTGGAAAAGGAACTGCAAGAAGTACATGGAGGATCTCAAGAAGAAGCAAAGTACGACTTCGCTTGTATTAATGTTATAGACATTAGTCTTGCTACTTCACCCTACGACTCTTGGGTATTTGATATCGGATCAGTAGCTCATATTTGCAAATCGTTGCGGGAATGAGAAGAAGTAGAGGATTGAGAAGGGGCGAGGTGAACCCGTGCGTCGGCAATGGAGCAAGCGTTGCTACGGTTCTTTGTCGGCACGTACCACTTCATATACCTTCAGGATTAGTTTTGGAATTGAATAATTGTTATTGTATTCCAACACTATGGCAAAACATTATTTCCGCTTCATGTTTGCAAGCGGAAGGATATGATTTTAGATCAATGAACAATGGTTGTTCAATATATCTCGAGAGATATGTTCTATTTTCATGCTCCATTGGTGAATGGATTATACGTTTTGAATCTTGAGGCGTCTCCCATCTATAACATTAATACGTAAAGGCAACTCTCTAATGATATAAACCCCACGTTTATCCGGCATTGTCGCTTAGGCCATATAAATAAGAAACGCATGGAGAAGCTCCATAAGGATGGATTGCTTCACTCTTTTGATTTTGAATCATTTGAGACATGTGAGTCTTGTTTACTTGGTAAGATGGAGGCACCTTTCACGCGACATAGTGAAAGAGCAAGTAACTTGTTGGCACTCATACATACCGATGTATGTGGACCAATGAGCTCAACGGCCGAGGTGGTTATCGTACTTCATTACCTTTACGATGACTTTAGTAGATATGGTTATATCTACTTAATGAGGCATAAGTCCGAATCCTTTGAAAAGTTCAAAGAATTCCAGAATGAAGTACATAATCATTTGGGAAAACAATCAAGTTTCCACGATCAGATCGTGGAGGGGAATACTTGAGCCAAGAGTTTGGTAATCATCGAAAGATTATGGAATTGTTCCACAGCTTGACTCCGCCATGAACTCCACAATGGAATGGGGTGTCCGAATGGAGAAATCGCACCTTGTTGGACATGGTGCGGTCGATGATGAGCCAAAGTGATCTTCCGTTATCCTTCGGGGATATGCTCTTGAAACATTGCGCTCACACTAAATAGAGTTCCATCTAAGTCGGTTGAAAAGACACCATATGAGATATGGACAGGGCAACCCCTAGTTTGTCTTTTCTCAAAATTTGGGGATGCGAAGCTTATGTAAAACGTTTAATCCGGCAAGCTCACACCCAAATCGACAAGTGCTTCTTTGTGGGATATCCTAAGAAAACTAAGGGATATTACTTTTATAATCGAGAACAAGGCAAAGTGTTTGTCGCCCGACACGGTGTCTTCTTGGAGAAAGAGTTTCTTTCAAGAAGGGTTAGTGGGAGCAGGGTGCATCTTGAAGAAGTTCAAGAAACACCGAAAACGTTTCAGCGACCACGAACCACAACGGGAGGAGCAAAGTATTGCGCCACCGTTGTAGATACACCAGCCCCACGGAGGTCGAAAGATCACGTCGTGCACCGACATGTACACAAAGCGGAACAACGTGATATATTGTTGTTGGACAACGATGAACCTAAGACCTATGAGGAAGCGATGGTGGGACCCGATTCCAACAAGTGGCTTGGAGCCATGAAATCCGAAATAGAATCCATGTATGATAATCAAGTTTGGAACTTGGTTGATCCACCCGATGGTGTCAAAACCATTGAGCGTAAATGGGTTTTTAAAAAAAGGCCGATATGGATGGAAATGTTCACATCTATAAGGCGCGATTGGTGGCGAAAGGTTTTAAACAGATTCAAGGAGTTGATTATGATGAGACCTTCTCGCCCGTCGCAATGCTTAAGTCTATTCGGATTATCCTAGCGATTGCTGCATATTTCGATTATGAGATATGGTAGATGGATGTCAAAACGGCTTTCCTAAATGGAAACCTAAGCGAGGATGTATACATGATACAACCTCGGGGTTTTGTCGATCAGAATCGCTCGGAAAGATATGCAAGCTACAGAAATCCATTTATGGATTGAAGCAAGCATCTCGGAGTTGGAATAATCGTTTTGATGAAGTAATCAAAGGGTTTGGTTTCATCAAAAATGAAGAAGTGGCCTGTGTTTACAAAAAGGTCGTGGGAGCGCAATTGTATTTCTAATCTTATATGTGGATGACATATTACGATTGGAAATGATATCCCTATGCTAGAATCGTCAAGTCTTCATTGAAAAATAGTTTTTCCATGAAAGACTTAGGGAGGCAAGCATACATATTAGCATTCGGATCTATAGAGATAGATCCAAGAGGCTAATTGGATTAAGCCAAAGTACATACATTGACAAGGTGTTGAAAAGGTTCAACATGCATGATTCCAAGAAAGGTTTCTTGCCCATGTCACATGGCATTAATCTTAGCAAGAATCGTGTCCTCGGACACATGATGAGCGGAATAAGATGGGTATGGTTCCATATGCTTCGACAATTAGATCCATCATGTATGCCATGCTTTGTACACGCCCGCATGTCTCGTACGCTTTGAGTGATACGAGCAGATACTCGCCGATCCAGGTGAAGGTCACTGGACCGCCGTAAAGAATATTCTTAAGTACTTGAGAAGAACTAAGGATATGTTCCTAGTCTATGGAGGTGACGAAGAGCTCGTTGTAAGTGGTTGCACCGATGCTAGCTTCCAAACAGACAAGGATGATTATAGATCGCAACTGGGTTCGTGTTCTCGCCCGAACGGAGGCGCACACTGGAAGAGTTCCAAGCAGATACCGTTGCTGATTCTACAACGGAGGCCGAGTACATTGCCGCTTCAAGCGCAAAGGAGGCTGTTTGGATAAAGAAATTTGTTTCGAGCTGGGTGTGATGACCAGCAGGACGGTCCAATGTCTCTCTATTGTGATAATAGTGGAGCCATTGCGCAAGCCAAGGAGCCAAGGTCACATCGAAGTCCAAACACATACTTCGAAGATATCATCTCATCTGCGAGATAGTGGACAGAGGTGATGTCAAGATATGCAAAGTGCACACGGATCTCAACATAGCCGATCCGCCGACAAAACCTCTCCCTCACTGAAGCATGAGGCGCACACAAGAGCAATGGGTATTAGATACTTACATGATTGACTCTAGTGCAAGTGGGAGTTGTTAGTGATATGCCCTAGAGGCAACATGGAGATGTTTGATATCACGTCAATGTTTATGTATAAAAGAATAAAGTGTTATTCAGTTCCATGAAATAGACATCTTGTATTGATCAATAAGTACGTGACTTATTTATGAGACCCGATATGTATGAATCTATTTCTAAACGATCCTCGATCATATGTCATATTGTTGGAACAAATATGATTCTAAGATCGGCATGTTTATTGATTGATGATCATGTCTCATAGATCATGGGTATGGAGATACCAAATCAATAAACATGGACACATGTGTTGGAGAACACATTGTTGGATAGACCCACCATGAGACACTACAGAATTAATGTGCCATTAGTTGGTCTCGGTAGTGTTGGTACAAAGTCCTTAGACCCGAGATCACCATGGATTCCAACATGTGTAGTAGCCTACTTTGGGACTACCAAACGCTATTCCGTAATCGGGTAGTTATAAAGGTAGTTTTCGGGTTTGCTATGAAACATGGAGTGGGATGTGAGTGATCAAGATGGAATTTGCCCCTCCTTTGGAGAGATATCTCGGGCCCCTCGAGATTGGATTATGGAAATGCATGGCCATGCTAAGTTGATTGAGGAGTCAATCAATGACAGATAATCCAATACGGTTCGAGTGAATGGTTAAGCTATTGAAGGGATGGCACACATCTTGCCTATAGCTTAACCGGTATCATGAGGCAAAGGGATTTGTGTACACATTACGTGTTCGAGCCGATATTATTCTTGTATACTATGGTGTCAATATGTGCCGCTAGGCGTCGCTGTTGACGGGTCGGCCGAGTTGGACTCGAAGCCGATGATCGGCTAAGTTAGACTATAGCCGAAAATGAGTATACCTGAACCTACTGTGGTCGCACGCTTAAGGGATAGAATAGATATTCGAGTTGGACTCGGATACGGCTCGATCGGATAGGGATCCGATCGGATAGAGTCCTATGGGCTTACGACGTGTGGGCGGCCAACTCTATGAGATACGGATGAGATCCGATTCAAAATAGAGTCCCGATCGGCCACTAGTCCCGATCGGCCAACTCTATATAAAGGGGCGAGGGTGGAGAGCTACGACACATGAGTTGGATCGCTTTAAACCGAATCCGCAACAGAAGTCGCCGAGATCAAACTCCACGGAAACCCTCCCCACTTTCGAGCCAAACCCTAGCCTTGCATCGCGTGCTAGCACACGGGTGTTCGGCGTTCGTCCCCGACGTGTGGATACCGGTAGAGGCGCCGCTACATTGCACGCCGTTCATCGGCCGTGGAGGAATCGGCCATGCGGTCGAGCGCATCGGAGCGAGGTGCGAGAACACACGGACGACTGGATCGGCTACGCATCTCGCGAATCGACGATTGGCGAATCGGCTGTCCCCGGAATCGGCCGACATCGGCTGTACAGCCTGCATCGGATTGCCCCGATTGGCTATTCCGCTGCACTCTACTCCAATCGGTAACGATCTATCGGCCCTTACTTGCAAATGTTCCTGGTTTGCGCGGTAAAAGTTTTTGTTTTCGGCTAGCGTAGCCTCCGCGTAACCCTTCAGATGTCAAGTATGAGACATTGTGATATTGATATTCAATTAAAACATGACAATGGTGGGCTGCGGGTGCAATGGTTTTGGATAGTCGAGCCCATCGCAGTTAATGATTGGTTCGCGGCAAACCCTGGAAGAAATATTGTGTGTACCACAAGCCAGCATGGGTAATGGCAGGATTTGTAGTATAGCTGTCTCTAGCTGACGTATCCTGGCGAGGGTGGGCGTGATGGAGTTGGGTCGGCCCCGGTTTTAAGGGTTGATCGGCTACCGGATTCACCGCGGCACTAGTGGGGCTGCCCATTGCCCTGATAGGAGTGGGGACGAAATCTTAGTGTGGTACGATTGGTTAGGGGGAGTTATGCGAACGGTCCTGTCATAGTCCCTTTCCGGGGTATCATTGTGGTACACTGGCACGAGGAAACGTGTCGTGGGGCTGTGTCTTTTGGGTACAGATGTACACCTCTGGCCAGAGTTAAAAACTATTCGAATAGCCATGCTCGCGGTTATGGGCGATCAACCAGATTCATCATGATTAGCAAATAACTTGATTAATGGTACTTGACTAGAATAGATGGTTGGTTGGGCCTGTTGCAACGTGTGGTAACATTGGACAGTGATTATTTTAATACTGCTTAATTATATACTATTGTTTTACTACTTTCAACTATTGTTATGAAATGCTATTTTATGCAATCAAACCTTAGCCTTCCTTGTGAATAATCCTGCATCATACCTTCTCTTCTGGTATGACTTGTTGGGTACAGTGGGTAGTATACTCAGTCTTGCTCTATTCCCCCACCAAAGTCACAGAACGAGGCAGAGGAAGGTTTCAACGAGGATTAGGTTTTCGTTCAGCGTAAAGGTTGCCTGTGGTGTGTTGGTGCTTCATCGGAAGAGTCAAGTTTCAGTTTAGCCAGTCGTTTCTTTTTCCGTTGCATTTATGTCATCTTTTATATTGTTTGTAAGACGTGGATTCTGTAATATCAACAATTGTCGTATGTGTACCCTGGTTGGTCCTGGACAGGTGGTTTTAATACACGTATAGCTTCGACAATTCTGGTTTGAATTTCTAGGTGTGACAAGTTGGTATCAGAGCCAATCCTTGACCATAGGACAAGCCAACTAGAAAAACCCCAAGAGCCCTCTGAAAACCCTTTCATTTGCATAAATTTAAAGAAAAATCTTGGTCGTTTTCTCGGAGGGGATGTTTTAAAAGTAAAGTCATTTTAGAGTATTAAGATTTTTGGAAAATAGGTCTGAGGTCAATTTGAATCTTATTCGTCTGTCAGTCGGGATTATTATGGGTTAGGTATGCTAAGTGAAGTATAGGTGGAATGGTCGCAATTTTTATCTATGCATTAATTTTAAGCATTGCTTTATTGCTTAGATAGTGTCGATAGTGTTTTTTTATTTGGCTTCGTGAAAATGTTTCTTGCATAAAAATTCCTTTTACTCGTTTATTTTCTTGAGTCATTTACTGCTTTAGTTTAATTCGGTTTTGAGCATGCATTGATCCCCACCCTTTGCCTTCTATAGATGTCTAGTTGTCCCGCTACGCACCACGGTCAAGGCATGGTGGGTTTCATGGCAGAGCTGGCCCGCATGACCCTGGCAGTTGGGTACACGGAGGCTCCGGAGTACACTGCCCTCGCACCTCTCAGTGGCGAGCTGCCTCACCGTGTTCGTTTGGAGGTTCATGGCTTCATGGGCACTAATCTCCCCAGCATGGTGGTCACCGCTTCAGGAGGCACGGATGAGCACGCATGTCAGGAAGTTGCTTATCTGATGATGGCTAGGATGAGGGAGATGCATGACCTCGATCTTTGCAGCTCCGCTTATCGCTACCATCCTCGCCGTGGCAGCTTCTTTGATGTTAGCACTTTCAAGTCTATGGCAGATGAGAACGACTCCACTTTTGGTCGCATGTGCGCAGTGATCAAGGGTCTGGACCAGATGAACTCCCACCTGCACAAGGCAGCCAAGGCTTTGAATGACAAGAATAGATGGTTGGTTGGGCCTGTTGCAACATGGGGTAAGGCTGGACAATGATTATTTTAATACTGCTTAGTTATATACTACTGTTTTACTGCTTTCAACTATTATTATGAAATGTTGTTTTATGCAATCAAACCTTAGCCTTGCTTGTGAATTATCCTGCATCATACCTTCTCTTTCGGTATGGCTTGTTGAGTACAGTGAATAATACTCAGTCTTGCTCTATTTCCCCAGCAGAGTCAAAGATCATACAGAGGAAGGTTTCGACGAGGGTTAGGTTTTCGTCCAACATCAAGGTTACCTATGGTGTGTTGGTGCTTCATCGGAAGAGTCAAGTTTCAGTTTAACCATCGTTTCTTTTTTCGCTACATTTATGTAATATTTTATATTGTTTCTAAGACGTGGATTCTGCAATACCAACAATTGTCGTATATGCACCATGGCTGGTCCTAGACAGGGGTTTTAATACACGTACAGCTTTGGAAATTCCGGTTTGAATTTCTGGGCGTAACACCTCCGAACGTTGCTCGATGAGATTGTGCAATTTCGTGGGAGAGTTAGAGACGACAACAAGCGCAGCTTCCTCGATGTAAGATTTTGAAAACTCTTTCAAGTATACATATAAAACATTGCAATCTTTGAGCTAAGTACTAAATTTTGTGCAACAAAGACTAGCATGTCGGCTGTATCGTGTGGCTGGTCGTTGTGGTTGTAGGACATCCACGACACAAGACGTACACATGCCTTCTGCATCCATGGGAGGTGGTGGGCCATCTAGCCAGGCACGTACGGACTCCAGAGGCAATGCCTCTGACATGGAGGACAACGACGACGACAAGGATGAGGCGCTCCGTGGACACGACGAGATTGGGTCATCTCAGTTGCACGATGCTCCATCGAGTCAGCCTATGTAGCAGCTTGGGACGAGGAGACGCCACCCACCCAACCCTTTCACTCCAGGCAGCGACGCTCTTGGACACAAGGGCAAGGGTAAGAGTAGGAGACTGTGAAACCTGCTATACAGATTGTGGTAGATGTTAGTTTACACTTGTGGACTGTATGGACTATTACTATGTCTTGTAAGGACTATTCTTTTGGACCACACGAACTATTATGGACTTCATGGACTATTATGAATTCTGTGGGCTTTAAGTATGGTCATGTATATGGGTTTAGATGAATGTGTTATATATTTGTTGATGTTGTATGCTACTTTGATATTTGTGTAAGGATTGAATAGAAAAACAGGGGAAACTCTGCCAAATTTTTCGGCTCTAAGTTTAAGTTTAAAGGAGTAGAGATTTGATCAATTGGGCAAATTTGATAATTTTAAAGTACAAAAATAGAAAAATATGAAGTGACTCCCTTGAAGTATTTCGAACTTAGAGGAATGAAATTGAAATGTAAACTTAAATACGAATGCTTCAATCAAAATTGACAAAATGAAGAACATCATGTTACTATTCATCGTCTGAAAACAGATACAACAAAAACATAATTAATTAGCGACCTTTCCGGTTGAATTCTGAGAAAAAAATGTTATGAAACATATGTCATGTTTTGTAGCATCAATGAAATCTGAGTAATGCTTGTATTATTGGATGAGTTGTGTACCGTGTGAGTTGTTGAAGCTCTAGAGGTCAAACTCATGCTTTAATAAGTTGACATTACGACCACAGGTAATGTAAATAACAAAACTATGATAGGTCCGATAATAGGGTACATTAGACAACACGATAACATTCCAGGTGCATTACGACAAACTAAACAACATTTCAAGTGCATTACGTCGCAACACATTACGATGTTTTAATCTAGACAACAATGTTCATGAATAAACCATAGAACTACCAACTCGTGCAGACTACTGAGTGCGACGAAGCCACTTTCCCTTCCTTTGGGCATCGGGATTCTCCTCCAACGCTGCCTTCGCTCGGCACACACACTCAAGCTTTTGCTCCCGCTCCTCCCTGTACACAGCAACATGCCTCCTTTCCTCCTCTTCCTTATGCTCCTTTTCTGTAGCCTCCTCTCTACGTCTCTTCTCCATCTTCTCCTTGTGCTTTACATCCCACTACAACATGTACTCCATCCACTCCTTGTCTTCCGGGTTGATCTCAATGTCGATCCACTATTGAAAATCACATAGCGACGCAGGGGTCTGCAACAAAGTCAATATTTTACAAAACATATTATTTGTGCAAGACTTCTTACACACTAAATAATTATTACAAAACATCAATTTCTCACCATCATGCTAATGCGGCGCTGCTGAGATGTAGGCTCAAACTCAAAATTGGCACACATCCAGTACCTCCGCATATACGTGTCCTCTTCATTGGACTCGACTACCTTGCAAGGATCACTGCTCCAGCACATAGGCACTAGAACACCACTAGGCAAAGGAAATGGGTCGAATGCATTTCCGGTCTTCCGGCGATAACTACAAAAGCACATTAAACCGTGAACCTAGGGTTTCTCATTTGATGCACAACAAATCATGGATAATATTGTAAGAACCGCTTAAGTTACCTTGATTTGCTAGCTTTTCCATCCCTTGGCATCCTACGGTTTAAAAAAAACAACTATCAAACAGTGCATAAAACCCTAACTGATGCTCATTTTACGGTAAAAAATATGACTTATACATACCGAATTGATGCGCAAAAAACTAGGAGGGAGGAGAGGATACCTTGCTCTTGAAGATCTATGGATCAAATTCAAGTTTTTATGGTCTAATATGCCAATTCATGAGGAAGGGCGAAGGGGGAAGAGCAAAAACATGGGGAAGAGGTGAAGAGAAATAATGGGAGAAACAGGGAGGGGTGGGGCTTAAAGCATAGGCTCGGCGCCAAGATCAATGCCGCCTAGCTGGCCACGTCAGCACCACGACTGCCTCGGCGCCGACGTGGCTCGCCGATCTTGGCTCCAGCCAGCCGGCATCGAGTGTAAGCTCGGCGCCAATAGCAACGGCGCCGAGCTTGGAATCCATTTTTTTAAATGATATTGCCAAGGGCGTATTTGTGAGAATATTTCAAAAAAGGGCCAAAAAGAAAAAATTCAGACTCGCCGCTAACTTCCGCCTGTGCGCTCCATCCCCGCATGCCTGTGCCAGAATTTTTAGCATTTTTAATTTTTTATTAAAAGATTTGCAAAAATAATTTTTGTTTTTGAAATTTTGCAAAAGTAATCGCCTGCCATCCTCTGGGAGGGTGTTTTTTAAAAATCGCCCTCTCAGAGGGCGATTTTAATGATGTGGCAGATGGGTGTTGGCCGCCGTCTGCTGCGTACGTGTCAATTTGCATTTTGCCCCGTTGCCGCCCTCGCATAGGGCAATTTTTCCTGTTTATTTAGGGGGCCGCCTGCAAAAGAGGTGACCGGGGCGGCAAATTTGCACGCGGCCCCCTTGCCGCCCTAAGGGAACAGTAAAAACCGCGCTCCCCAAGGACGGCAAGGGGCCTTAGTGCAAAATGGCACTCTACGGCAGACGGCGGCCCGACAGCCTTCTGTCATGTCACTAAAATCGTCCTCTAGGAGGGGAATTTTTAAAAAACACCCTCCCAGGGCGGCGAGCGACTAATTTTGCAAAAGTTCAAAAACAAAAATTATTTTTGCAAGTCTTTTAATAAAAATTAAAATCCCAAAAATTCCCACGATTCTCTCCACCCGCTCTGCCCTCCTTACCTCCACTGCGGCGCCCTTCCCACGCCGTCGCTTCCCTTCGCATATTCCTCCCCACGCCACGCCGCACTGTAGTGCTAGCCGGATGGGTCGGGCGTTCCCGTGCGGGCCCAGGCACGCACGCTCTGTAGCATGGCCCGGCTCGGCACGACACGGGAAGGAGTGGGTCGTGTCATGCCTGGGCCGACGCCTGAGTCTATGGGCCAGCACGGCATGACACGACTCCTGTCCGTGCCGACACGGGCCGGCACAGCACGGCGGGTACGAGGAGCCAATCAAGCACCGACGGAGCTCAGGTCCGGGCGTCCGGCGCCGTCCAGTGTCCTCGCTCGGCGTCGGCGTCGTCGCCACGATCTCCTCCAGGTCCGGCACCGCCGCGGAGCTCCCCCGTGACCGTAATGGTGGTGATGGCGACCGTGATGGTGGTGGTGGTGGTGCTGCTCCCGGCGTCGGCGGCGTGGTGCGGTCGACGACGACGTCGTCGTACCTACAGGCGGCATCCTCACCCGAAGCCAAGGCCTAACCCTCCTCACCCGAAGCCCTCCTCCTCCTCGAGGTCACCGCCGCCGCCATGGCACCCCCACCACTGGATCTGTTATGGTGGGGCCCAACGCCTCCCGCTAGGGAGAAGGGGGCGGCGTCCACTCCGCGCACACCCCGTCGCCGACCCCGTCCACCGCCGCGTGCCATCCCGCTCCTCTTGGCCCTGGCATGCGCCGCTTTTCGTCCACCACCATTTTGGGGATTTTTCTCGCCGCCGCTGGTTTCTCTCGCCTTCTATTCTTCTCGGGTTGGTTAGTGGCCTGCGCGTGCCTAATGGGCCGACCTTGGCCCATGGGCCAGTGATGGGCCCGTGCCGACACGGCATGGTATGGCCTCCCCTTGGGTCGTGCTTGGGTCGGGGGACGGCACGTGGGCTGGCACGGCACGACCCACTACAGGAGCTGTGCCGCGGGCGTGCTCGGGCCGTGCCGTGCCGGGCGGCCCATTTGCCCAGCACTACCACGCTGTTGATATCGGGTGATGTCGTGCCCAGAGCCAAAGGTTAGTCCTTCTGCTCGTGCCGCTACCCGCTTCTAATTTTTGTATTCTGCCCCGACGCCCCTGATGACATATGGTTGCCATGTTGTCTTCGGTTAGGGCCTTGTCAGCCAGGCGGATTACCAAAAGGCGCCCTTGTAAGTCTTTCCTTCAACACTGCTAAGCAAAAGACTTGGTTTTGCAACTTTGGAGGGTGATGATTTGTAGGTTCACACAAATTAGTAATTTCCAATTTAGTTTTCAAGAGGAATGTGTTCTTGTGGTTGAGTATTTTGATAGAGAGGATAAAATTGTGTCTGAATGTTTTTAACGACTAATGTATAATTCTTTTGGTCCTTTGGAACTAGCCGCATGTTATTAATATTTTCTCCAGCTTTCGGTTTGATGATACATCATCAATTATTGTTTATCTATACTAATAAAAACATGAGTTGGCAGCTTGTTAATGGTGATTGGTTCATATATATGGTATAAGTGACAGTCTTACCAGCTTATTGAATAAATAAACTCCTTGCTCGTTGTAATTTTATAGTCAATGTATTTTCCAAGTTACTAGATTCATGATACACTGCTGCTTGATTAATAGTTTGAGTTGCTAATCCTATATTATCAGCTTCAGTGGAGTATGTAACTTTGCGATTCTTATTGGAGCCAGTGCTCCCCATTCGAATTCAGATCTGGACTGTTCCTGCTTATTCAGGTTGTTCTTTCACAGAATAAATATCCCAGTCTGGATTTGGACTCCATCTGGGCATGACTGCGGACTCAATCTGTACTTCATTGTCTTCACACTGATCAATCCTGGAGCTCGCCAACCTGTGTCGCCACTTTCCCTCCTCCCGCTTGCTCACCGTTCAACTGTTTCTCTTGGTATAGCCGCTGCTTTCCTTGGATGGTATTGTGACCTCTGCTTATTAGCAGCCACAGCACATAGTAATTGGTCGGTAGTACTATGTTTACCTTGGATTGAATTGTGAGCTGTGCTTATTAGCAGCAGTAGCAGTAGACACCAACCCTCCATCACCGGCTCTGAGCGCTGCAATAACAATAAGAGTGGCCATCTAATGCAATGGACAACGCAGGAATCTCGACACCACATTCGTCAACATCATCAGGTTTATTGCCTCCTGTTTTTTCCAATGTTTCACTCTAATATAACGTATAAGGTGTCATACTTTTAGCTTCTTCAGTACCATGTTCCAGTGTGATATTACACGTCCTCTCACAATATTAATTTATAATATTGTCTTCTGGATCAGGTTCTCCTACTATGTTACTAAATATGTGATTTCACTTTTTCCTGTCATATGTTTTAGGAAGAGTTACACTTGCCGATGTTATTAGTGTAGCTGAAGTTAGAAGAAAGCGTGCCAGCGAGAGGTAAGATTCACTATCCACTGAGGAAAAAGAGGCTAAGCTTTAAAAGACCGTGACTACAAGCAGCGCAAGAAGGAGACCAGTACATCTCTAACAGGTACCACGATGCTCTCGTTATTGTTTATAGATAAGTTTTATCCCAAAATTGCCGTATATGCTTTTACTCCCAGTTTTGTTGGTTGCTTGTGGATGTCAAACTGTGGAGAGGTTGATTCCGAATTAATAATCATGGAGAACTCAAACTGCGGTTCAAAGCAATTCTGAATCTGGATGCCATATTCTCATTCAATACATTATAAATGTAATTATTTTCTCTCTCTATTTGTTTGTCGATATATGCTCACGCAATTTTTTTTACGATTACATATTTTAGTGCCTACTTATGATTTATTCAGATCATGTGCATTATGCATAGGAGAGGACAATAATATTGTGTTGTAGCATGCTGGATTTTGCAAGGACCATTTCTTTTCACTAACGTGAATTCCATACGCATAAAGATTCTTCACAGGTAGTATGATGTGGTGGAGTAGAAATCTCTTAAAGAGTTAAGATCAGATATGATGATAGTATTGACCATGCTAATGGTGCTAAAATCATACATGCTTCCTGTTATATACTGGAACTCCTATTAATTTGAATGCCAAGAAGAAAGCATGTTTGAAAGAAAGTTAATGACATCTTTCTTTTTTGACTTTGTTGCATCCTCATTTAAAGTGTATGATGTGAGCTTATATCTCATCCAAAAAAATGAGTCTTGGCTAGAACTGATGGTGATTTGTACTGTACTTGGTAAAGTTGCTATGGTTTGATGGGCGACACTGCTTTTCGGAGATAAATAACTATTGTGTAGTACACTGAAGCATGAATTCCATATCTTTCAGATCTACTGCACTGCATCTTGAAAACAACTGCTAACTGTACGAACAATTTGTGAGGACTAGCAGTAAGTCTGTTCCTATTCATGTCTAATTCCAGCCACCAAGATTGCTACTTCTATTAGATGCTAGAAGTAACTCCTATTAGATGTTAGCATTGGATTAAAAACCATATTATCTGTACACAAATATGATAATCTCAGCTAGGATTGCATTTTTTCTATTATATTTGCAGCTATATAATTTTGTACATAATCGCACAGCAACTGCTCTGAGTAATTATATAGCAAATGCTCCTGTAATTGTACAAAATCATGTCATGTAGCCCTACCCCATCCTGGATTTCTCTCTTCGCTAAGCTGGGTGCTTTGCTTTACATGCATAGGCCATGAGGTGCGTACATGGATCTGCATTTAAGCTGTGTAATTTGGCCTTGGGATTTTGCAGGATGTGGCCTTTGATGAAGAAGCTTTGTAGATCAACTAAGTAAAGTTGATGTAAGGTTGTGCAAACCTGAGCTTAACTTTGCACGGGGACAACACAATGGCAGAGGCTACCATTAGATAATCTGATAAATATCCATTTGAGAGACTGGTCACTGATGTTTCATAAAGATTTGTAGAGTTTATTTGAATTTAATTTTATGTGTAACTACTGCAGCATGTCAAACTGAATAAAAGGAGTGCCTTAGTTGTCAGGAACCGTAAGTAGGCCAATATTTCAAAAATTTCAGCTAGTGCGTCCTGCATTGGTGGCGATTCTGAATGTCTGTTCGATTTGCCTGTTCGATTTGCCTCTGGCTGCCACAGCCCATTCAAGATTTTTAATATAATGGACGGATTGAATCGTCTTACATAAGACATATTCAGATTATTATCAAAATAAACATTTTTAAAATTTGACTGTCAAAATTTAGATAAATTGACAATATTGTCAAATTTTGGTAGAATAGACTAAATGGGTTGTTGTCAAAATTCTATATTTAATAAAAAACTAAATTCATTCATATATTTATCAACTTAAAAAAATATGGTTTAAAATGACATCGATTTAAATAGGCCCTTCATCTGATTTGTTTATGCTGTGGCCAATTGAAATGCAGTTTAATCCTTGGGCCTACTAGGAAAGCTTGGCTTGGTACTGTTGATATACTATGAAATAATACTGTATAAAATAAGTTGCTTTCGGTATTCGTCGTCTTGTTAAGATATACATTGTTGTAATTTTCTTTTAAATTAAAGCTAAAGGACAACTCTGACAATGTCATATTTTCTTCGTATTTTTCTCCATTATTTGGTTTTCATGTGTTCACAGATATTTTTATGATCTATTTTTTAAAAAATATATAATAATATAGCACCTTTCAGACGCAGTTTAAACGATCTCATCCATCTTTATTTTTCTTTCTATTGGCTGAAATAGTGCGTACTCAAAACCATGAATGTTTAACATGCATTGCACGTACATGCTAACTATTTTGGGCAAATATGACATTTACTGTTATTACTTCTTTTATCTCACACATTCTATCATAGATATTTTATTTTGGAACAAAAGTTACCGAACATGCATATAGCTAATAATTTTACGTGGTTCGATGACAGGTTGTTTATGCCCTATTACAGAATTAAAAATATGGAATCTTTTAATAATAGTCTTTTTTTTTAATCCAAGAGTGCAGCCTTGCATGGGCAGTGCATGGCACTGAAGGTGACGACGCATAATTTTGGTTCACCGAAACCATTTGACTTTGTGTCGACATTCTGGAAACGTAATTTCAAAACAAATAAATGAAAATGCGAGAAAATCGTTTGGGAAGGGGAAGAAATAGAATCAGGGTCGGGGAGACTTCTTACTTTAATGAAATTATTATTATCTCTCTTCAAAACTTCTTTTTCATTAATAGAGAATTTATTTACATTTATATATACATATACTACTAAGTATGCATGTGCGTTGCAACGAACGTTATTTTATTTTATCATAATTATTTCAAAGTTAAAGTCTCATATAATTCCAATTTATATTTTTTATGTCTTCACCTGAGACCTACTGTCTGGCACACTTGAAATGCTTGCGCGAGTGATTTGAATTTAATTTAATTTAATTTGGATATCAAAGATGAGTTTGTTTTTTTCTATTGTAAAATACAAACTAAAGCTAGTATATAAATAACATCATATAAAAAACCTAATGTGACTAACTCTAACTTTGCACGTAACATTGTCACTTTTCAGCATTGGGACTGTGGGTTAATTTTATAAATACTTAAGGAGTTTTCTGCAAAATACTGCAGGTTAATTTTATAAACATTCAAGTGGTTTTCTGTAAAATAGTCAGGCGGACGAAAATTTTACATGAAAACGCCATAGTTATATATATATGTAAATAAATTCTCTATTAATGTAAAAGAAGTTTTGAAGAGAGATAAACTCACGGTTATACGTGTCTCGGCATGATTGTACAAAAGCTTGACCTAACCTCTAAGCCTAAATACAAGCAGATCTAGTTCCTCAAATTTTCTCCTTAACACTTGACTCACGTAAGAAAAATTTTCACGAGATGTTAAGTTCATTTTATTTTTCATCCAAGATCAAGGCAAGGGGACAAATCGTCTAAACGGAAAATTTTCTAAATCGTACCAAAATTGAAATATTTTACGTCAAGATCATGTTGGATTTATAGAGCCTAGCCCGTTTGATATTCAATTAATTCCTGAAATAAATCTTAAAAGACCAATAAGGCCAATGTATGACATGGCAAGGTGAAAAATTTTAGTACCACCTTGCTAATCTATAGTGAGGTTGTCTAACTTAAATAGTGAGACTTTCCTCCTCCTCCCAAAACCATGGATGAGGGAGGGGAAGGGAAAACCGTGTGTGCACTCACTTGTCGCGCCGGGGCCGCGATTCGCATGTCTGTGGAGAATCCTAAACAGATACGCAACAGAATCCTAACCAAATCCGCTATGGGTGCTGCCTTGACGCGCAAGTCATCCGAGCCTATATATTCGCCTGTGCGTTATCATCTGGACTCTAATCTAGTCTGAGTTTTGCCATGTTCCTCGCTGTTGTGCCTTCACTGTAGTTTGCCCTATCCCGACGAATAAGGTTTTTGGGAAGCGCTCTGCGTGACTACTCAATTCGATATGACGCGTCTTTCTTCTGTATCAGCTCGACGTGAACGTCTTCGTCGCCTACGTCCCCGGCGATTTCCTACAATCCATAAGTCTGCATATGCGTGGTACGCTTCTCTGGTTATTCTGATCATGGCTATTATTTTGATATATACTAGTATGTTAGATCTGTTCATGCTAGTTCATATGATAGTTTTGATCTGTTTAATTTAAAATTTAATTAAACAATTGCCTAATTATTTAATAATTCAAAAACCTTATTTTAGGCAATTTGTTCAATTTTCTATGGCTGGTTTTGCTGATGCACTGAGGCCAGAAAAGTTTTCTGGTGTGCACTTCAAGAGATGACAAGCAAAGGTCCGTCTCTGGCTTACTGCTATGAATGTATGGGAAGCGAGACTTAGCAAACCTGAAAAATAGCTTTCTGTTGATGATCAGAAGAAGTTCTTGAATGCCAATAATCTCTTCGTAGGATGCATTCTTGACGTGCTCACTGATCGTCTGTGTGATGTGTACATACACATGACAGATGCCAAAGAGTTGTGGGATGCACCGCTTGCAAAAGATGATGCATCCAATGCAAGAACTATACACCATGGAGAGCTTCCATGACTACAGGATGGAATCGATCGGTGGTGGAACAGGCACATGAGGTATAGTGCATTTGTCCAGGAACTCGAACTCCTGAAGTATCATTTGCATGACAAGTTTGTGGCTGGGTGCATAATTGCAAAGCTTCCTCCGTCTTGGAGAGGTTTCGCCACTACTCTGCAACACAAGAGACAAGAGATATCAGTTAAAAAATCTGACAGCGTCTCTAGATGTAGAAGAGAAGGCTCGGGCTAAGGATACTTCTGAGACAGGAGGCGAGGGCCAGTCCAACGCCAATGTTGTCTAGAAATTCCTACAGGGCAAGAACAAAGGGAAGAACCAGAAAATTCACAAGGGTGTGAAGAGTACTGCCTTCAAGAAGAAGAAGAATAAATATGAGTTGACCTGCTTCACATACGGAGAGCTGAGGCACTTCTCCAAGGATTGCCCAGATCACGCAGACCGCAAAAGGAAGAGAGTAGATAGCGGGTCAAAGACTGTCAACACAGACCATGGGAGAATACAGTAATTTACCTACTGTACTTTTAGTTTTTCAATCTGTAAGTTGGTGGTTTGATACTGGTGCCAATATCCATGTGTGTGCTGATATATCTATATTTTCTTCTTATCAGGGCGCCCAAGGCTCAGTGATAATGGGAAACGAGTCGTATGCAGCTGTTCATGGTGTTGGTATGGTAGATCTGAAGTTTACTTTGGGAAAGATCGTGCAGTTGAAGAACGTGCAGCATGTCCCCTCCATCAACAAGAACTTAGTTAGCATCTCCATACTTTTGAAGGACGATTTTAAGTTAGTCTTAAAGTCTAATAAATTAGTAGTTTCTGAGCAAGGACAGTTTATTGGTAAAGGCTATGAGTGCGGAGGCTTGTTTCGCTTTTCCCTAGCAGATTTTAGCAATAAGTCAAGAAAATCATATTTGTGGTCATATTAGTAATGATACAAGTGTTTGGCATTCTCGTTTATGTCATGTGAACTTTGGCTTAATGTCTCGGCCATCTAGCATGCGTTTAATTCCTAATTTCACCATTGCCAAAGGTTCTAAGTGTCATAGTTGTGTGCAATCTAAGCAACCACGAAAACCTCACAAGATGGTTGAGGAGAGGAACTTGGCACCTCTAGAATTCATACATTCTGATCTCTGCGAGATGAATGGTGTGTTGACAAAAGGTGGAAAGAAATATTTTATGAAGTTGGTTGATGATGCTATTCGTTTTTGCTATGCTTACTTACTACAAACTAAAGGTGAGACATTAGACTATTTTAAAATCTATAAAGCTAAGGTTGAGAATCAACTAGAAAGAAAGATTAAACGTTTTAGGTCAGATTGTAGTGGCGAGTTTTTCTCTAATATGTTTGATAAATTCTGTGAGGAACATGGCATTATTCATGAGAGGACTCCACCCTATTCATCCGAGTCAAACGGGATTGCCAAGAGGAAAAACCGCACGATGACTGACTTGGTTAACGCCATGTTAGACACTGCTGGTTTATCTAAGGCATGGTAGGGGGAGATCTTGTTGACTGCATGTCATGTCCTGAATAGAGTTCCAAATAGGAATAAGGATCAAACGTCATATGAAATGTGGATTAGGAAAAAACCATCAATGTCTTACTTGTGCACTTGGGGGTGTTTGGCTAAAGTAAATGTGTCTATTACCAAGAAGCGTAAGTTGGGACCTAAAACAGTTGATTGTGTCTTTCTAGGATATGCTCACAGGAGTATAGCTTATAGATTTTTAGTAGTTAAATTTGATGTACCTGATATGCATGTTGATACTATTATGGAATCTCGTGATGCTATATTTTGTGAAAATATATTTTCTATAAAAGATATGCTTAGAACTTCTAGATTGTCTTCTGAGATTTCTCCTGAACCTCTACCTCCTGTTGAGTCTTCTGAACCATCTGATGAGCTTGAGATAGTTCATGAGAAGGATCATAGTGAAGCAGCTCCTAGAAGGAGTAAGAGGCCTAGGATTGCAAAATCTTTTGGTGATAACTTCAGTGTGTACCTTGTGGATGATACTCCTATGACTATCACTGAGGCATACACATCTCCAGATGCGGATGATTGGAAAGAAGTTGTCCAAAGTGAAATGGACTCGATTTTATCCAATGGAACATGGGAGCTCACAGAACGACCCTATGGGTGTAAACCAGTGGGTTGTAAATGGGTGTTCAAGAAGAAGCTTAGGCCTGATGGTAGGTCGGCTTGTGGCTAAAGGGTACACACAAAAGGAAGGAGAAGATTTCTTTGATACATACTCACCTGTTGCTAGAATAACCACAATTCGAACATTACTTTCCTTGGCAGCCTCATATGGTCTGATCGTCCATCGGATGGACGTTAAGACAACTTTCCTTAATGGAGAGTTAGATGAGGAGATCTATATGGATCAGTGTGGACCCCCGTTTTTGAGGACGGGAATCGTTCGTGTTCATAGTACCATTTCCCTGGATCGAGTAGTTTGGTACCCATAAATACAGTACTGAATTACCAGGTGCAAAGTGCACGAATAGTCTTACACCAAAAGTATGACAATAATAGGCCCGAAGGCAGTATCATTACATCCAGGACCTACAGGTCCGGATACAACCAAAAGCAGAATTTAGATAAGATAGCAGTCGGAAGGCAGCGGCATGTCGATTGCCCCAGGCAACGACCGGGGACTAAGACCTAGTAGGCGCCTTCTTCTTCTTCGCCCACCTGGCAATAAGCATAGGGGTCCTCTAGTTCTTCGTTTCCACCATCTGAAGGATTGTGCGTATAGCAAGGGTGAGTACCCAACGTACTTAGCAGCCAACACGAAATGATGCACATGATAGGGTCATTCAAAGGATGGCTGTGGTTTATTTGCATAAAGCCAATTTTCGTAACTCATTTCACAAACCTAACATCTAGCCATGTCAACTTTTAGTTCCATAGTATCTTTAAGTCGGCGACGTTCTGTCTACCATCCATTGTGATTCCAAGGATGGCTTCCCGTCTCCGGATCGTCATGGTTTTCCTGGGAGTCCACCCTTCTCGCGGTTCGAGAAGTTGAGTCCACCAGCACACAAAATCAGTATGCATTCCCACCCATCATTTTAAAATTTATGAGTCTAGCCACGGGAGAAACTTGTCACGTCGCTCATTAACCACGAGCATGGCTATTCGAATAGATTGATTTACTCACACTGCAGTGGATGTACACTTTACCCATACTCCACAACTGTTCATTGAATGAGCTTTCATCCCTTCATATGGGATGGTCACGGCAAAGCCTTTCGATAACCTCACTTCGACAGTACCCGCTCTATGAACTTAAATCCTCTTGCACTCTAGCCGTCCTTTTCTAGCAGTGAGAGGAGTTCTGGCGCTCCTGGGGTAAGGGATAACTCACAAAATTCTCATTCATTACTCAACACTTAGGCCGCAGCCTTATCTCGAAAACCAGAACCACCTCTTCACTCAAGAACCACTATGTAGGGATACTGCCTCCGCTCGGCTATCTACTTCGCTAGGTCTATACCCATTCGAGAAGTACGGTTTTACTGACTCGTTCCAGGTTATAAGTCTCATGGCTCGGTCCTTAATCGACCAGGGACGGTTCTTGCCTTTACTGGAATCCACCCAAATCCAACCATCCGCCCCGGTCTAAAACATTGGTTTTATGTTTTTATTTTTCCATTAAAACTAGTTTCATCATGATCAAGGCAATGTGGCGCTCATGACTCCACATGCCGTATTCCAACTACCTTCCCTAAGATAGTTGCCCAAGCATGAAGCTTCTTTGTAAAATCATGAGTATGCACGAATCTAATACAAGCATGGCTAAGCATTTTACTGAAGATAACCTCCGGTTATATCACATCGAGGGTTACAAAAAATATTCCTAAGGGTAATCAATATCAAGGCATGGTATATCAAGCATAGGTATTCATTTGTGTATAGCATGCATGTTTGAAGTTTAAATCAAGATCATTTCGCAAAATAGGTTCAATATGTTCAAAGAGAAGTGTTGACATGCCTTGCTCGCACAATTGTTGGACGGAGTCTTCACCGTAGTCAGTGCCTACTTCCTCGGTTGCTATCCGTACGTGCGAAAAATCAATCGAATTCGATCAGAATTCAATAAAATTACCAAGAGATCGAAAAGAACCATAAAAACAACTTCAAATATTTAGCCTAAAGTTTTAATCGAGTTTTGGTGAGGGTTCTGGGATGAAATCCGATTTAAAAGGCGAGTTTTGAATTTTTAGGGTTTTCGCAAAATACCGATCTAATTGATTAAGGTGATAAACTTAAAAAGACGTTGATCAAATAGAATTTGGTATTTAAATCTTTGAAGGTCCGAATACAAAAAGAACATATTTTTAATGGCAAAAAGAAAATAGATAAACTCCGAGTAAAACCGATGCGAGAACGAGATCTTCGAAATTCCTATTTTTGAATTCCGAATTTGCTCAGAGAAGGTATATGAGAAAACTATATATTTTTCCCCAAATATTTTCCCAAATACTCCCCAAAAGTTTTTCCTAATTTTTCTGGTTTTTTCCTAAATTTTTCCTATTTTTCTCTTTCTCTTTTTTTCTTCTTTCCTTTCCTTTTTCTTTTCTCCTTTTTTTTCTACCCCTCCTGTTCACTCTCTCTCCTCTACCCCCTATACCGTCTACCCCCTCATCCTTGCATCCGTCGCATCGGGCGACGACGAGGTGGTAGGGCGGCGGCAACGATGGCGCGGTGGGAAAACGACGGGGCGGTGGCTTACCGAGTGGCGGCGACACGGCAACATCGCGGCGGCGGCACGGCAAGCGGCGCGGCGGCGGCACGGCAACGGCGCGGCGGCGGCCCGCGGCAATGGCGCGGCGGCGTGAGAAGAACGGCGAGGAGAGGGAAAAGAGAGAGGAGAAGAGCGGCGGAGTAGGGAGAAAAGGAGAGGGGCTTGGTCCCCTTTTATAGCGGCACGGAGAGGGAGAGAAAGAGAGGGAGGGCCAGCATGGTGGCGACACGCGGCGGCGAGCCGAGGCGGGGCCGGGCGAGGGCACACGTGCGGCGACGCGGCGACGGGCGGCGGGGCGCGAGGAGACGGGGCTCGGGCAGCGGCGACACGTGGGCGCGCGAGGACGGCGGGGTCCGGACACGAGGACGGAGCGTGGCGTGCGCGGCGGCGGGTCCGGCGCGAGGGCGGCGCGTGGCGCGCGCGTGTGGCGGGGTCCGCGCGGCGCGCGAGGACGGCGGGGTCCAGCGCGAGGCGGCACGTGGCGCGCGCGTGTGGCGGGGTCCGGCGTGAGCGAGCGCGGCGTGCGGGCGCGCGGCGCGAGGGTGGGGGCCGGGCACGGCGCGGCGCATGTCGCGTGCGGGGCGGGGCATGCGGTACGGCGGTACGGCGTCGAACACGTATAGCGCAATGAACAATGCAATTTTCTAATTTTCCGATTTAATTTCCTATTTTCCCATTTCTTTTTCCTTCCACCTCTAAAATTTAAAATAAAATCTAGCACACCTAAAATTAAGTTGTAAATATGTTTTCAACCTTTTCACCCACTTTTATTATTTTAAAAATATATTTTACATATTTAATTTAATTCTTTTCCTAAATTCAAGAAAATGTGTCTTTGATTCAAAATAATTTTCTAAACTTCAGATATATCCTTTAGAAATATTTTATCACTCATTTTGCTCACTAATTAATATTACTCCACCACAAAATAATGTTTTGAATGAAAGTAGGTCTTTAGCAGTATATTTTTGTAAATCCACCACCCTTTTCTATTTTATATTTAAAATTTCCAACTCTATACTTTGAAATTTTTCTCCCTTTGAAATTTCAAATCATTTGGTTTTTCTCAAACATCAAGATGAATCACACTCTTTATAAAATTTATGCAACAAAGCTGGCAAATAAGGAGCAATAAACACGATGAGAAGCAATAAGCCAAAAGTTTTTGTGAGTTTCAATTTTTAATTCCCAGTTTTAAATTCTTCAATTTCCAGAGTGTTACAAACCTACCCCCTAACAATAAATCTCGTCCCCGAGATTTCTTACCATTCGCGGAATAGGTTCGAGTACTCGGTCTTCAAAAAGTTTTCTTTTTCCCAGGTGGCTTCGTCTTCAGTGTGGTTGCTCCATTGCACCTTGTACATTCGCCACGTCTTGGTCCTAGTCTTTTTCTCGGCTTCGTCCAAAATCTTCACGGGGTGTTCGGGGTATGTGAGGTCTTCGCTGATAAGGACGTCTTTCGAGGGAATCCGCTCTTCTGGTACTTGCAAACATTTCTTCAGTTGTGATACGTGAAAGACAGGGTGTACATCGGAAAGATTTTCCGGCCGGTCCAGTTGATAGGCCACTTCGCCTCTTCTGGCGCTTATCGGGAAAGGTCCAACATACCTCGGCGCCAGTTTTCCTTTGACCTTGAACCTCTTGGTCCCTCTTAGTGGCAAAACTTTTAGGTATACAAAGTCGCCTATTTTGAATTCCAACTCTCTTCGGCGAGTGTCCGCATAGCTCTTTTGCCGGGACTGGGCTACCTTAAGCCGATCTCTTATCAGACGAACTTTCTCTTCGGCTTCCCTAATGATGTCTGGTCCAAATATGGCTCGCTCACCGGTCTCCGACCACATCAACGGGGTTCGGCATCTTCGTCCAAACAAAGCCTCGTTCTGCGACATCTTCAGACTAGCCTGGTAGTTGTTGTTATAGGAGAACTCTGCATAGGGCAGACATTTCTCCCAGTCCTTAGTAAAATCCAATGCACAGGCTCTTAGCATGTCCTCAAGGACTTGGTTTGTCCTCTCGGTTTGTCCATTAGTCTGAGGGTGATAAGCAGTACTGAAGGCGAGGTGAGTTCCCAACGCCTCGTGAAACTTATCCCAGAAGTGAGATGTGAATTGAGTACCACGATCTGACACAATCCTCTTGGGTACTCCATGTAGGCACACAATTTTGGACATGTACAGCTCTGCCAATTTAGCGCTACTATACCGAGTCTTGATCGGGATAAATCGGGCAGTCTTGGTAAGTCTATCCACGATCAACCAAATGGAATCGTATCCTGTAGCAGTTTTGGATAGTCCCACTATAAAGTCCATGCCTATTTCATCCCATTTCCACTCAGGGATCTTGAGTGGTTGTAGCAATCCTGTCGGTCTCTGATGCTCAGCCTTGACTCGTTGACACACATCGCAAATGGCTACATGTTCTGCCACATCTCTTTTCATGTTGGCCCACCAGTATCCTGTTTTCAAATCCTGGTACATCTTGGTACTTCCTGGGTGTAGCGAGTATGCTGACTCATGGGCTTCCTTGAGGATCAGTCCTCTCAATCCTCCTTTCTCTGGTATGTAAATCCTTTTACGATACCATAGGGTTCCATCGTTGTCGGCTGTGAATTCCTTAGCCAGTCCTCCGGTCATGCGTTCCTTGATTAGTCGGATTTCCTCGCAGTCCTTCCGGGCTTCCTTAATCTGACTTTGTAGGAGAGGTTGTATCTCCAGCGAATTCAGTTGTCCATGAGGAATCAACTGTAGATTAAGCCGAGCCATTTCTTCTTGAAGCTCGTTGGCCATACATTCTAGCTTCAGGTAATTGCATTGAGTCTTGCGTCTCAAAGCGTCAGCTACAATATTGGCCTTACCAGGGTGGTAATGGATTCCTAGGTCATAATCCTTAATTAGCTCCAGCCATCTTCTCTGGCGCAGGTTAAGATATGTTTGGGTAAAGAAATATTTCAAGCTCTTGTGGTCCGTGTATATATCACAGTGGTTTCCGATCAGGTAGTGCCTCCAAATCTTCAAGGCATGCACCACTGCGGCCAATTCTAAGTCATGGGTGGGATAGTTCTCCTCATGCGGTCGTAGTTGTCTCGAGGCATAAGCCACAACTTTTCCATCCTGCATCAACACACCTCCTAGTCCTTGTCGGGATGCATCACAGTACATGACGAAGTCTTTTCGGTTGTCCGGTAGGACTAAGATCGGGGCGGTGGTTAACTTTTCTTTGAGCTAGTCAAATGCTTGTTGACACTGCTTAGTCCATGCATACTTCTTTTCCTTCTTCAATAGTTGGGTCAGGGGCCGGGCTATCTTAGAAAATCCTTCAATAAACCTCTGGTAATATCCGGCCAATCTGAAGAAACTTCTAATCTCTGTTACTGACTGGGGTGCTTTCCACTTGGTAACAGCTTCGACCTTGGCAGGGTCTACTGCTACGCCTCCAGCTGAGATTACATGTCCGAGGAAAGCTACTTCCTTAAGCCAGAATTCACACTTGCTGAATTTGGCATATAGCTGATGCTCTCGCAATTTTTCTAGTACCAGGCGTAAATGTTCTGCGTGTTCTTCATCATCCTTGGAATAGATGAGGATATCATCAATGAACATTACCACGAACTTGTCCAGATATTCCATAAATACCTTGTTCATGAGGTTCATAAAGTAGGCTGGGGCATTGGTCAGTCCGAAAGACATCACTGTGAACTCGTACAAGCCGTAGCGTGTAGAGAACGCAGTCTTGGGTATATCCTCAGTCCTAATCTTCAGCTGATGGTATCCAGATCAAAGATTGATCTTTGAGAACACTCGGGCTCCCTTGAGCTGATCGAACAGGTCGTCGATTCGAGGTAGCGGGTACTTGTTCTTAATGGTAACCTCATTCAATGACCGATAGTCTATGCACATTCTCATGCTTCCGTCCTTTTTCTTAACAAACAGCACTGGGGCTCCCCACGGTGAAGAACTAGGGCGTACGAAGCCTTTCTCTTGCAGTTCCCTTATCTGCTTCTTAAGTTCTTCCAATTCGTTCACTGGTATCCGATAGGGTCTCTTAGCTATGGGGCGGTGCCAGGCATGAGGTCAATGATGAACTCTATGTCTCGATCTGGGGGCATTCCCAGTAGTTCCTCAGGAAATACATACGGGTAATCCTGAATTACTGGCATTCCAACTATGGGTAGAATGGTGAAAATTCCCGTAGCTCGGTCACAGAGCATAGGGTCTTGATCCATGGCTACTGTCATCAGTGATCCCCATGGGGTAGATAAGGTAACTTCTCTTCGTCCACAGTCTAATACTCCTTGGTTCTTGGTTAACCAATTCATTCCTAATATGATGTCCAAGGTTTGGGGTGGCAAAACCATAAGGTTGGACAGGAATACCACGTCCTTGATCCGAATGGGCACATTAAAGCACGCATGGGGTATAGTTATATCTCCCCCGGGTGAATGCACTACCATTGGTCTCTTAAGGTCTACTCGGTGCAAGTTGTGCTCTTTGCTTATTCTTGACGATATAAATGAATGCGAAGCTCCAGAATCAAATAAAACTTTAACTGGTGCAGAATGGATAGAGAACATACCCATTAGCACGCTTTGGTCCTCTTGAGCTTTCTGAGCACACACATGGTTAACCTGACCACGGCGGAATCCGGTTGCAGCTTCCTTTGGTTGGGGCGTTCTGAACAAACCGCGTCCCGGTGCCGGGGCGGGGGTTTCTCGTACTGCGATGGCGTTGGCTCCGGTGCGGTTGGGGGTGTTGCGCGGCTTAGGGCAGCTGTTGGCGTAATGCCCAAATTCTCCGCAGTTGAAGCAGTTGACATTCCTGGTTCCTGGGGCTGCCAAAGTAGGCGCCGGAGTGCGAGACGGTGTTGCAGGTGGCCTGCTGAGTTGCCAGGTGTGGTAGGGCGATTGGTTGCCACTATGGCTGGCTTCCAACCTGACGAGGTTGCTCCTTTGGGTTGATGGGATGTCCCTTGAATTGGACGGGCCATTGCAAGCCTTCTCTTTCGGTTGTTTTCAACCGTCCTTTGGTCATGGTCAAGCCTCACGACCTTGTTGATGAGGCTTTGAAAGCTGGCGTGGTCTTGACCAATCATCGGTCCTCTCAGCTCGTCATTCAGTTCCTCGATAAACTTATCCATCTTCTCTTCTTCGTCTGCCAGGTCACTTGTGGCGTAACGTGCAAGCTGCATGAACTTGTTAAGGTACTCTTGTACCGTGGTGTTGCCTTGGCACAGCCTACGGAACACATTCTTCTTCATCCTCATGACTACAGCATAGGGGTTCCATAGTATATTAAGTCGGCGACGGTTCTGTCTACCATCCATCGTGATTCCAAGGATGGCTTCCCGCCTCCGGATCGTCATGGTTTTCTTGGGAGTCCACCCCTTCTCGCGGTTCGAGAAGTTGAGTTCACCAGCACACAAAATCAGTATGCATTCCCACCCATCATTTTAAAATTTATGAGCCACGGGAGAAACTTGTCACATCGCTCATTAACCGTGAGCACGGGTATTCGAATAGATTGATTTACTCACACTGCAGTGGATGTACACTTTACCCGTACTCCACAACTGCTCATTGAATGAGCTTTCATCCCTTCATATGGGATGGTCACGGCAAAGCCTTTCGATAACCTCACTTCGACAGTACCCGCTCCATGAACTTAAATCCTCTTGCACTCTAGCCGTCCTTTTCTAGCAGTGAGAGGAGTTCTGGCGCTCCTGGGGTAAGGGATAACTCACAAAATTCTCATTCATTACTCAACACTTAGGCCGCAGCCTTATCTCGAAAACCAGAACCACCTCTTCACTCAAGAACCACTATGCAGGGATACTGCCTCCGCTCGGCTATCTACTCCGCTAGGTCTATACCCATTCGAGAAGTACGGTTGTACTGGCTCGTTCCAGGTTATAAGTCTCATGACTCGGTCCTTAATCGATCAGGGACGGTTCTTGCCTTTACTGGAATCCACCCAAATCCAACCATCCGCCCAGTCTAAAACATTGGTTTTATGTTTTTATTTTTCCATTAAAACTAGTTTCATCATGATCAAGGCAATGTGGCGCTCATGTCTCCACATGTCGTATTCCAACTACCTTCCCTAAGATAGTTGCCCAAGCATGAAGCTTCTTTGTAAAATCATGAGTATGCACGAATCTAATACAAGCATGGCTAAGCATTTTACCGAAGATAACCTCCGGTTATATCACATCGAGGGTTACAAAAAATATTCCTAAGGGTAATCAATATCAAGGCATGGTATATCAAGCATAGGTCTTCATTTGTGTATAGCATGCATGTTTGAAGTTTAAATCAAGATCATTTCGCAAAATAGGTTCAATATGTTCAAAGGGAAGTGTTGACTTGCCTTACTCGCACGCTTGTTGGACGGGGTCTTCACCGTATCCGTACGTGTGAAAAATCAATTGAATTCGATCAGAATTCAATAAAATTACCAAGAGATCGAAAAGAACCATAAAAACAACTCTAAATATTTAGCCTAAAGTTTTAATCGAGTTTGGGTGAGGGTTTTGGGATGAAATCCGATTTAAAAAGCGAGTTTGGAATTTTTAGGGTTTTCGTAAACTACCGATCTAATTGATTAAGGTGATAAACTCTAAAAGACGTTGATCAAAAAGAATTTGGTATTTAAATCTTTGAAGGTCCGAATACCAAAAGAACATATTTTTAATGGCAAAAAGAAAATAGATAAACTCTGAGTAAAAACGATGCGAGAACGAGATCTCCGAAATTCCTATTTTTGAATTCCTAATTTGCTCAGAGAAGGTATATGAGAAAACTATATATTTTTGCCCAAATATTTTCCCAAATACTCCCCAAAAGTTTTTCCTAATTTTTCTGGATTTTTCCTAATTTTTCCTAATTTTTTCATAAATAACAAGGAAAGGTTAAGAGGCTCATTTTGCATAAACTGCATTTGCAGAATATACTAATAATATTTGAAGACAGTAAAACAGTAATAATATTTAAGCAGTATTACACAAACACTGTCCAACGCTCAAACCACGTTCCAACAGGCCCATCCATCCACCTGCACTAGTCATACTTCAACATTTTATTCAAATAAATAAGTGAGACTAATCAAGGTGAATCTGGTCGATCGCCCGTAACCGCGGGCACGGCTATTCGAATAGTTTTTACCCGATCGAGATGTACAACGTACCCACAAGACACAATCCCACAACACGTTACCATGCGCCGGTGCACCCCATGGTACCCGGAAAGAAACCGTGACGGACCCTTCACATAACCCCTCTAACCAATCGTACCACACCAAGGTTTCGCCCCCATTCCCATCGGGCAATGGGCAGCCCCCTCTAGTGCCGCGGTGAATCCGGAAGCTGATCAACCCTTAAAACCGAGGCCGACCCAACTCCATCACGCCCACCCTCTCGGGATACGTTGACTAGAGACGGCTACGCTAGCACTGCACCCACCATTACCCATACCGGCTTGTGGTATGCACGACATTTCTTTCGGGTTTCCCGAGAACCGGTCCTTAATTGTCATGAGCACGCTAACCAAAGTCCAACCATGTGCTCACGACCCACCCTTTTCATAATTCAATATTATTAGAAATAGAGTCACAACTTAACATCATCTGAGAGTTAACTTCTAGTAATATACTTGATTAGTGTGATTTCCTTAAGTGAGCTAGTTGCGCTAAGCATAACTAAGCAAACCTTAAGCTATCATCTAGTCACATTGAACCCCAAGTTATCAATGGTATAAGGTAAACAATCCTATGGTCGAGTACAATAGGTATAAACATCCCATGAAATGACATTCTAAAACATATGCAGTATTTGAAAGAAAAGAGGTATTTACATAAAATAGGTACAATATGGTCAATGTAAGGTATGACTTGCCTTGCTCGGAGACTCGAGGAACCTCGGCGACTACTTTGAAGAGAACGGGCTCGCCGAAAACTCGGGATCTACACGACAAACAAAGCACTCAACAAACACCCTAAAAAGTCTACTGAAACAGCATTGAAAAGTATTTTTAATGGATTCTTGACATTTTTCTGGATTTAATGAAATTTGAATGGGCTAAAACGGAGCTCGGATTCAAAAGATATGAATTTTAGAAGTTTAATTGCGATTTTTAAACTAAACGAAAAGATTAAAATATTTATTGCGCAATTAAGCCCCGGGTGACGCAAGCATGGCGCAAGCGGTAGGGCTGACGTCACCGGCGCAAGCGGCCGACGCAGCGGCGCGGCGCGGTCCACGGTGGACCGAGTCCACGGCGGCGGCGGAGAGCGGGACACGCGGCGCGCACGGTGAGGGCCGCGGCGATCGGACGGCGACGGCTTGCGCGCGTGGGAACGGTCCAGATCCGCCCGATCCGAAGGATCGGACGGTGCGGATCGCGGGAAGGGTTAGGGTTCGGGCGCGACCGAGGCGGACACGCGGCAACCATCCGGTGTGCGGCGACCGGATCGAACGGCGACGGATTGGGCGGGATCGGACGGTGCGGATTCTCCCGATCCGACCGATCGGACGGCCCTGGGGAAGCGGCGCTAGGGTTAGGGTTTTGGGCGTCGGCGGCTCGAGCTCGCCCGTCGGCCATGGCCGCGCGGCGGCCGACCGATCTCTGGCGGCACCGGCGACGGCGGAGGGTGCTGCGGCGGCGCGGAGACCACGGCGGAGAGCGAAACGATGCGCGCGGAGCGGCTCGGGAGGCAACCCGGAAAACCGAAGAGAAAAAGGAACGGCGGCGCACTCACCGACGTTGGAGAAGACGACGATGGCGACAGGATTTAGGGCTAGCGCTAGGGAAACAAAGGAAACGCGCGGCGGCGAAGGGGAATTTTATAGGGCACAACGAGACGGAACGAGCACGAAACGGCGCGGATTCGTCGCCGTTGTTCACGGATTCGGAGAGAGAGAGGGAAACAACGACAACGGATTCCTCGCGGATAAGGTTTCCATCGGGTGCGAGGGATGCAGAGATGGATGCGGCGTTGCGGGATTGGGCCCGACATGGTCCGACGTGGCTCTGCCCGGCTTGTTCAAGCGGGGCGGAGCGGCGGCGCGCGCATGGCGGGGGCTGGCCGACCGGCGCGGGACGGGGACTGACAGCGGGACCCACTGCCGGTGCCTCGCGGGCGAGGAAGGCGTCGCGGACTTGCACGAGGCGGCTGGCGTCGCGGGCCTCGGCCCACGACCGAAGGGGCGCGCGCGCGGGGCGGCTTGGGCCAGGGAGGGGAACCGGGCCGGCGGCCCAAGAGGGAAGAGCGGGACCACTGTGCGGCCGTACGAAAAAGAAAAAGAAAAAGAGGAAAAAGGATTTTGGGGGCTTAATTAATTCCTGATTTCTTATTTAATTGATTAAAAATACTTAGAGTGCTCTAAAAATTCCAGTAAAAATCCTGTTAGAGCATTTTGACATGCAGGATTCAAAAAAAATCCTACCATGTCGTTTCCATTTATCAATTGCATTTTAAAATTATTGGTTGGCTCCAGGTAAATTTCAGAAATTCCGATTATTTCAGGGTAAATTATTTAAATAATTTAGGGCAAAACTCAGGGTGTGACAACCTACCCCCCTTAAACGGAATCTCGACCCCGAGATTCGGAGGTACTGGCGAAAAGGTGCGGGTGCACGACCTTTAGCTCATCTTCTCTTTCCCAAGTAGCTTCTTCCTCGGAGTGATGAGTCCATTGAACCTTGCAAAACCTGATAACCTTGTTCCGAGTCCTTCTCTCGCTGATCTCGAGAATACGTGCTGGTCTCTCTACGTAAGTTAAGTCCCCTTGGATTTCGATCTGGTCTGGACTCGCCTGCTCTTCTGGTACCCTTAAACACTTCTTTAACTGGGACACATGAAATACGTCATGAATACCAGTCATGTTGGAGGGAAGCTCAAGCTGATAGGCCACTTCTCCTCGACGTTCCCGAATCCTGTATGGTCCCACAAAACATGGTGCCAACTTGCCTTTGGTTTGGAAACGGTGTACTCCCCGGAGTGGTGTAACGCGAAGATACACAAAATCCCCTGCTTCAAAAGCGCGGTCTCTTCGACGATTATCTGCGTAGCTCTTCTGTGGGGACTGCGCAATCTTCAACCTTTCCCGAATCGTTCGGACCTTTGCCTCTGCTTCACTTATTACTTCGTGCCAAACAACCGGCGTTCACCGCCCGATCCGGAAAAGGGGTGTGCGGCATTTCCGTCCATACAATGCTTCATACGGTGCCATTTGAATGCGGCTCGATAGCCGTTGTTATAAGAGAATTCGCATAGGGCAAGCTTTTGTCCCACGCTTTTCCAAAATCGAGCGCGCATGCTCTCAGCATGTCTTCCAAAATCTGATTCACTCTCTCGCTTGACCGTCTGTTTGCGGGTGATAGGCCGTACTAAAATTCAAACGGGTACCGAGCTCTTCTTGCAACTTCTTCCGTAACTTGGAAGTAAACCGACTTCCCTATTGGACACGATCTTCTTAGGCACGCCATGCAAACACATGATCCTTGCGAGATAAAGCTCGCTAGCTTCTTTCCCGAGTAGGTAGTATGCACCTGGTATGAAGTGGGCCACCTTGGTGAGTCGGTCCACCACGACCCAAATTGAGTCATATCCTCGACGTTGTGCGGGGTAAACCCGTGATGAAATCCATTCCAATTTCTTCCCATTTCCACTCGGAACTGAGTGGTTGCAACAAGGCGGGCCGTTGATGTTCCGCCTTAACCCGTCGACAAACATCACAAAGTGCAACAAACTCAGCTATCTCCCTCCTCATACCGACCCACCAAAACTTTTCTTTAAGATCTTGATACATCTTTGTACTGTCCGGGTGAATTGAGTATTGGGTTTGGTGAACTTCCGTAAGGATCATTTTTATCAAATCCTTGTCTTCTGGCACACACAATCTCTTTCCCATCCAGATTGTGCCGTGTTCGTCTTCCATAAAACCACGAGCTTTTCCGACTCTCATGTTCTTCTTGAGTTCGGCCATCTCGGATCTCGATGCCCGAGCCGCCCGAATTTGATCAATGAGAGTGGGTTGGGCTTCCAGAGTAGCCACAAAACCAAAATCCACCACTCGTAGATTTAGATGCTCGAATTCCTGTTGCAACTGGTCGCACATCCCTTCGACACTGAGGGTGGTGCAGTAACTTTTTTGACTTAGTGCATCCGCAACCACATTAGCTTTGCCGGGATGGTAATGTATCCCTAAATCATAATCTTTGATCAGTTCCAACCATCTTCGCTGACGGAGGTTTAAATCCGGTTGGGTGAAAATGTACTTAAGACTTTTATGATCCGTATACACTTCACAACGGTTACCAATTAGGTAATGTCGCCAGATCTTCAGGGCATGAACCACTGCGGATAATTCCAGATCATGAGTGGGATAGTTGTTTTCGTGTGGGCGCAATTGACGAGATGCATATGCGACCACTTTGCCTTCTTGCATCAACACACATCCCAACCCTTGGCGAGATGCATCGCAATAAACTTGGAAGTCCTTTGCTGGATCTGGCAGTATCAACACTGGTGCAGACACCAACTTCCTCTTAAGCTCTTCAAAACTCTTGTTGCATTCTGCCGACCACTTAAATTTCTCATCTTTCTTCAACAGTTGAGTCATCGGCTTGGCGATTTTGGAGAAGTTCTCAATGAAGCGGCGGTAGTAACCTGCAAGTCCAAGGAAACTTTGGATTTGCGTAACCGTTTTAGGCGGGGTCCACTTGGTAACTGATTCCACATTTGCTGGATCCACGGCTACTCCTTGGGCATTCACAATGTGGCCGAGGAACTGTACCTCCTTTAACCAGAAAGCACACTTGCTAAACTTGGCGTAGAGTTGATGATCTCTCAACTTCTCGAGTACTATCCGAAGATGTTGCTCATGATCTTCTTCCGACTTAGAGTAGACCAAAATGTCGTCAATGAACACCACCACAAATTTTCCAAGAACTCCATAAACACCTTGTTCATCAGATTCATAAAGAAGGCCGGTGCGTTGGTTAACCCGAAAGACATGACCGTACACTCATACAGGCCGTACCTGGTGGTGAAAGCGGTCTTGGGAATGTCCTCTTCCCGAATTCTCAACTGGTGATAGCCCGATCGCAGTCTATCTTGGAAAACACCTTGGCCCCTTTGAGTTGATCGAATAAATCATCAATCCGTGGTAGGGGATACTTGTTCTTGATAGTGACCTCATTGAGTGCGCGATAATCGACATACATTCTCTTGGTCTTGTCTTTCTTTTCCACGAAGATCACCGGAGCACCCCAAGGCGACGTGCTCAGGCGGATATACCCTTTTTGCAACCTGTTCATCCACTTGCTTCTTTACTTCGCCAACTCGTTGGCTCCCATCCTATACGGTCTCTTGTGTATTGGGGCGGTCCCAGTACTAAATCAATCCGAATTCGATTTCCCTTTCTGGCGGCATCTGAGTTAAGTCTTCAAGGAAAACTTCAGGGTATTCTCTGACGATGGGGATATCCTCTAACTTCACAGGGTCTTTGCCGCCATTTCGGACGATTCCCGGTGGAAACATGATTCAAACTTGCTACGGGCTTGACTTGCATGGGAGAGCGAAAAACCATTCTTTCTCCTTTCGTATTGATTAAAGTAATGGTGTGACTAGCGCAGTCAATTACTCCCTTATGTCTGGACAACCAATCCATCCCAAGAATGACATCTATGCCCTTGGACTGAAGGAGGATGAGGTTGGCTAGAAACATAGATCCTTGGATTTCTATGGTCACTGAGGGACGAAACTGAGTGGTCTCCAAGTGGTTTCCAGGGGTTTGAACCCGCATAGGTATCTTAAGTCCCACTACTGACAACCCATGTGCCCCAACAAATTTCTTTGAGATAAATGAATGTGTAGCCTCCGAATCAAATAATACTGTGGCAGGAGTAAAGTTTACAGGAAACATACCCAATATAACTTCAGGAGCGGTCTGTGCTTCCTCGACGGACGCATGGTTGACTCGAGCCTGGATGAACCTTGGCCTAGCGCGTCTTGGCTTTGGACACTTGTCCGCAAAATGCCCGGGGTCACCACAGTTGAAGCAGACTCCGGCTTGCCCCGCAGTCCTTCCTTGGAGGTGGTGGCCGTGATCATTGCCGGGATGATGCCGTTGGAGGGCGCGGGCCGGAGTATGTCGTTGTTGACCACCGTCACTACCGCGCTTTGGAAATTCCTTGGGTGATAAGGTCGATGCTGACGAACAATCATGGTGGTAGGTCCACTCTGACTCCCAGGCATGAAACGCGGCCTCTGCTGATTTCCCTGCTGTTGAGGAGGTCGGGACTGGAATACTTTTCTCTTCTTGATCATCTTGTTGCGCTGATTTTCCTGTCGAATGGCCTTGTCAACCAGCTTCTCAAAGTTAGCATACTCTCCGGAGATAAGCTTGTCCGTGAGTTCATCATCTAAACTAGCCGAAACTTTTCCCGCCTTTCGCATCGGTGCGCACATCTTTCGGGGCATAACGGGCAAGACGATTGAACTCGTGCGATACTCCAGAATCGATCGTTACCTTGCTCAAGAGAACGGAACTCACGCTTTTTCTCGTGCAACTATTCCCGCAGGAATGTGTGCGGTCCGAAACGCGACGAAACTCTTCCTGTGTAATCACGCTCCCGCCGGGCGAGTAACTGTGTAGTTGTCCCACCAAGCCGAAGCGGGACTCAGAATCGATGAGTGGCAAACGAGACTTTCTCCGGTCCGTGCACCGCAGCAGATCTAACTTCTTCTCTATGGCATGAAGCCAATCATTAGCCTCCATGGGATTAGTGGTACCTGGAGAAGGTCGGCGGTCGGACACGAAGGAACTCGCAACTTGGACTCGGGGTGGTGGGACGGCAACCGATTGTTCCTGCTCGCGCGCATTTGTTGCGCATTTGCCGTTGCATCCGATGATGTTGTTGTTGCATCTCGCGCATCATTGCAGCCATCATCTCGTGTCCGTGAAGCGAGCACTTGAGCAATGGTGGGGTTCTCGGGTGGCGGTGGAGGAGCATTGCCATTGGCGTCGTGAGCCTCGTTGTTGTTGGCACTGATCGCCCATTGTTGCCGTTCGTCCCGCCGGTCCCGGTGTTCACCATCCGAAGGAGACGACCGACCGAAGGGAGAGAAAAGAAGAAAAGCATGACTTAGAACTAATCTTTATTATTAGAATTCAAATGCATTGTTTCGATCTTGACTAAAAACAAGGAAAAGCACCAAACATCCTTAATTGGTCACTCATATCACACTTGATATTGACCGCCGCCTATCCCACACGAGCAAGCCTAACACACAAAGAACTACCAAGAAGACAAACTAAGTTAAACGGTAAAACTAAGGAGGGCAACTAGAACGATCCACGAGACGAGGAGTCGAAACGCTTCCTTCGAAGATCCCCATTCCTCCGAACGGCTCCTAGAGTCCTCCGGCGTCACTTCGACTTGGACTCTTCGAATCGGTTGCCGTAGCCCAACCGACCCCGCCTCTTCCCTCCGAGGAATCTCGAGTCTCTTCGGAGTCCATGTCTTCGGCTGAATTCCCTGAGCTTGAGTTACTGGAGATGGAGATCCAACCGTTACTGCCACCTTCGCCTTGATACGCCGAAGCCGAAGCAAAGGTGAGAGCGTAACCTCGCAGCGGGAGGAACTGAACCGGCGCTGGAACCGGAGCGGGTGGAGCCGGAGAAGGCGGGGGAATCCGAGGTGCCACTGGATACGGACAGCGCGGTGGTGGTCTTCCGAGGCGTAGTGCGGAGCCCGACACCAACCGGTGGCGGGAGTCCCTTCAACTCAGCTACCTCCTTCTTCAGACGAACCACTTCGTCCTGCAGTCGCACGATCCTTAGCATCTTCTTGTCGTTCAGCTCTTTGGTTGCCTTGTGTAGGTCAGAGTGCATCTTATCCAGTCCTTTGAGCACGGTGCACATGTGGCCGAAGGTAGAGTCATTCTCCTCTGCTGTAGACTTGAATGCACTAACCTCGGAGGAACTACCTCGACGGGGATGGTAGCGGTAGGAGGAGGTGCGAAGGTCAGCATCATGCAGCTCCCTCATCCTGGCCAACATCAGGTAGGCGGCTTCTTGACAAGCGTGATCTGACGTGCCTCGGAAGCCGTGACCTCCATGTTGGGTAGACACGTTCCCACAAACCCGTGAACCTCCAACCGAACACGGTAGGGCAACTCGCCACCGAGAGGCGCAACCGTTGTATACTCGGTGCTTTCAGATATCCGATTGCAAGGGCCATACGCGCCGCCTCCGCAACAAAGCCCGTCATCCCTTTTCCGCAGTGCGTCGCTGGGGAACTTGCCATCTATAGAAACAAAGGAGTGGGAAAATCAAAACATGCTCAAAAACCCACGACCAACATCCCATTTTCGCAATTCCTAACCCTAGACTAACTCCACTTTTCAAAACACCCCTTTTTAAAAAAACATATGCACATGAAAAGAATTAGAGGGCTCTTAAGGTTTCCAGTTGGCTTGTCCTACGCCACGTGAAGGCTCGATACCAACTTGTCACGCCTGAAATTCACACCGAATTTCGCAGCCTAATTTGTGCATTTCATCCTCGTCCGTGCATCGCCGAGGTACACAAATCGACGTTATTGATAATACGTAATCCTCGTCTTAGAAACAATATAAAAGAGTTACACAAATGCAAAGTGGAAAGGAAAATAAAACCGACTTAAGCTAAACTTGACACGAGCGAAGCGTAACGCCCACACCACGCCTAACCCTTGACGAGAACAAGCCTACACCTCCTCGGAGACCTCGATCTCCACCTCGGCACCGAAGGGGAAAAAGAAGCAAGGCCGAGTACAACCACCGTACTCAACAAGTCACACCGAAAAAGGGGACATGATGCAAGATAAATAACAAGGAAAGGTTAAGAGGCTCATTTTGCATAAACCTGCATTTGCGAATATACTAATAATATTTGAAGACAAGAAACAGTAAGAATAATATTTAAGTAGTATTACACAAACACCGTCCAACGCTCAAACCACATTGCAACAAAGCCCATCCATCCACCCGCACTAGTCATACTTCAACATTTTATTCAAATAAATAAGTGAGACTAATCAAGGTGAATCGGTCGATCGCCCGTAACCGCGGCACGGCTATTCGAATAGTTTTTACTCGATCGAGGTGTACAACTGTACCCACAAGTCACAATCCCACAACACGTTACAGTGCGCCGGTGCACCCCCATGGTACCCGGAAAAGAATCGTGACAGACCCTTCACATAACCCTCTAACCAATCGTACCACACCAAGGTTTCGCCCCATTCCCATCGGGCAATGGGCAGCCCTCTAGTGCCGCGGTGAATCCGGAAGCCGATCAACCCTTAAAACCGAGGCCGACCCAACTCCATCACGCCCACCCTCTCTCGGGATACGTTGACTAGAGACAGCTACGCTACAGACCCAGCCATTACCCATACTGGCTTGTGGTATGCATGGCATTTCTTCTAGGGTTTCCCGAGAACCGGTCCTTAATTGTCATGAGCACGCTAACCAAAGTCCAACCATGTGCTCACGACCCACCCTTTTCATAATTCAATATTATTAGAAATAGAGTCACAACTTAACATCATCTCGAGAGTTAACTTCTAGTAATATACTTGATTAGTGTGATTTCCTTAAGTGAGCTAGTTGCGCTAAGCATAACTAAGCAAACCTTAAGCTATCATCTAGTCACATTGAACCCCAAGTTATCAATGGTATAAGGTAAACAATCCTATGGTCGAGTACAATAGGTATAAACATCCCATGAAATGACATTCTAAAACATATGCAGTATTTGAAAGAAAAGAGGTATTTACATAAAATAGGTACAATATGGTTAATGTAAGGTATGACTTGCCTTGCTCGAGACTCGAGGAACCTCGGCGACTACTTCAAGAGAACGGCTCGCCGGAAAACTCTGGATCTACACGACAAACAAAGCACTCAACAAACACCCTAAAAAGTCTACTGAAACAGCATTGAAAAGTATTTTTAATGGATTCTTGACATTTTTCTGGATTTAATGAAATTTGAATGGGCTAAAACGGAGCTCGGATTCAAAAGATATGAATTTTAGAAGTTTAATTGCGATTTTTAAACTCTACAGAAAAGATTAAAATATTTATTGCGCAATTAAGCCCCCGGGTGACGCAAGCATGGCGCAAGCGGTAGGGCTGACGTCAGCTGGCGCAAGCGGCTGACGCAAGCGGCGCGGGCGCGGTCCACGGTGGACTGAGTCCACGGCAGCGGCGGAGAGAGCGGGGACACGCGGCACGCATCGGTGAGGGGCGGCGGTGATCGGACGGCGACAACTTGCGTGCGTGGGAACGGTCCAGATCCGCCCGATCCGAAGGATCGGACGGTGCGGATCGCGGGAAGGGATAGGGTTCGGGCGGCGACTGAGGGCGAACACGCGGCAACCATCCGGCGTGCGGCGACCGGATCGAACGACGACGGATTGGGCGGGATCGGACGGTGCGGATTCTCCCGATCCGACCGATCGGACGGCCCTGGGAAGCGGCGCTAGGGTTAGGGTTTTGGGCGTCGCGCTCGAGCTCGCCGCCGGCCATGGCCGCGGCGGGCCGACCGATCTCCGGCGGCACCGGCGACGGCGGCGGAGGGTGCTGCGGGCGCGGGAGACCACGACGGAGAGCGAAAACGATGCGCGCGGGAGCGGCTCGGGAGGCAACCCGAAAAATCGAAGAGAAAAAGGAACGGCAGCGCACTCACCGGCGTTGGAGAAGACGACGATGGCGACGGCGGATTTAGGGTTAGCGCTAGGGGGAAACAAAGGGGAAACGCGCGGCGGCGAAGGGGGAATTTTATAGGGGCACAACGAGACCGGAACGAGCACGGAAACGGCGCGGATTCGTCGTCGTTGTTCACGGATTCGAAGAGAGAGGGAAACAACGGCAACGGATTCCTCGCGGATAAGGTTTCCATCGGGTGAGAGGGATGCAGAGATGGATGCGGCGTTGCGGGATTGGGCCCGACATGGGTCCGACGTGGCTCGGGTTCAAGCGGAAAGGGGCGGAGCGGCGGCGCACATGGCGGGGGCGGCTGGGCCGACCGGCGCGGGACGGGGACCCGACAGGCGGGACCCACTGTCGGTGCCTCGCGGCGAGGAGGCTTCGCGGACTTGCGCGACGTGGCCGGCGCGCGGGCCTCGCCACGATCAAGGGCGCACGCGCGGCGGCTTGGGCCGGGAGGGAACCGGCCGGCGGCCCAAGAGGAAGAGCGGGAACACTGTGCGGCCGTACGGAAAAGAAAAAGAAAAGGAGGAAAAAGGATTTTGGGGCTTAATTAATTCCCGATTTCTTATTTAATTGATAAAAATACTTAGAGTGCTCTAAAAATTCGAGTAAAAATCCGTTTAGAGCATTTTGACATGCAGGATTCAAGAAAAATCCTACCATGTCGTTTCCATTTATCAATTGCATTTTATAATTATTGGTTGGCTCCGGTAAATTTCGTAAATTCCGATTATTTCGTGGTAAATTATTTAAATAATTTAGGGCAAAACTCGGGGTGTGACATTGGTCCCCTTTTATAGCGGCGCGGAGAGGGTGAGAAAGAGAGGGAGGGCCGGCGCGGCGGGGCGGGCGGCGGCGACACGCGGCGGCGAGCCGAGGCGGGGCCGGGCGAGGACATGCACGCGGCGCGCAGCGACGCGCGGCGCGGGCGCGAGGGGACGGCCCGGCAGCGGCGACGCCTGGGCGCGCGAGGACGGCGGTCCGGCGCAAGGACGGAGCGTGGCGCGCGCGGCGGCGGGGTCCGGCGCGAGGCTGGCGCGTGCGCGCGTGCGGCTAGGTCCGAGCGCGGCGCGCGAGGACGGCGGGGTCCGGCACGAGCGAGCGCGCGGGCGAGGGTGGGGCCGGGCGCGGCGCAGCGCGGCGCGTGTCGCACACGCAGGGCGGGCGCGCGGTACGGCAGTATGGCGTCGAACACGTATAGTGCAATGAAAGTGTAATTTTCCAATTTCCCGATTTAATTTCCTATTTTCCCATTTCTTTTTCCTTTCACCTCTAAAATTTAAAATAAAATCTAGAACACCCAAAATTAAGTTGTAAAATATGTTTTCAACCTTTTCACCCACTTTTATTATTTTAAAAATATATTTTACATATTTAATTTAATTCTTTTCCTAAATTCAAGAAAATGTGTCCCCTTTTCTATTTTATATTTAAAATTTCCAACTCTATATTTTGAAATTTTTCTCCCTTTGAAATTTCAAATCATTTGGTTTTTCTCAAACATCAAGATGAATCACACTCTTTATAAATTTTATGCAACAAAGCCGGCAAATAAGGAGCAATAAACACGATGAGAAGGAATAAGCCAAAAGTTTTTGTGAGTTCCGATTTTTAATTCCCAGTTTTAAATTCTTCAATTTCCAGGGTGTTACAATCAGCCTGATGGGTTTGTAGTGAAGGATCAAGAAAGCAAGGTGTGTAAATTATTAAAATCCTTGTATGACCTGAAACAAGCACCTAAGCAATGGCATAAAAAGTTCGACAGAACTTTAACTTTTGCCAGGTTTGTCATTAATGAGGCTAATAGATGTGTGTATTATCGCTATGGTGAGGACGAAAGAGTTATTTTGTACCTATACGTGGATGATATTCTTATCTTTGGCACAAACATTGATGTGATCAATGATGTCAAGTCTTTCTTATCAAAGACTTTTGATATGAACGATCTGGGAGAAGCTGATGTAATTCTAAACATCAAACTGGTTAAGGATGAGAATGAGATTACTCTATCACAATCTTATTATGTGAAGAAGATTTGGAGCCGCTTTGGTTATATGGAAAGCAAGTCTTCTCCAACTCCTTATGATCCTGGTGTGATACTTCAAAAGAACAAGAAAATTTCTAAAGATCAACTGAGATATTCATATATTATTGGTTCACTCATGTACCTAGCTAGTGCAACAAGACCCGACATCTCTTTTGCTGTGAGCAAATTGAGTAGGTTCATGTCCAACCCAGGTACTGATCACTGGCATGCTCTTGAGAGGGTGTTGCGCTACTTGAAAGGTACAATGAGTTATGAAATTCACTATTCTGGGCATCATACTGTGCTTGAGGGATATAGTGATTCAAACTAGATATCATATGTTGATGAGCTTTATGCCACGAGTGGGTATGTACTATGGGAGGTGGTGCCATATCACGGAGGTATTGCAAACAGACTATATTGACGAGGTCAACCATGGAAGCAGAATTGACTTGACTGCTTTAGACACAACCACTGTTGAGGTTGAATGGCTATGTGAGCTCTTGTTGGACTTGCCTATGGTTGAAAAACTAGTGCCGGCTATCCCAATGAACTGTGACAATCAAACTGTGATAGTCAAAGTGAACAGTGCAAAGGATAATGCGAAGTCATCAAGACATGTTAAGAGACGTTTGAAATCTGTCAGGAAGTTGAGAAACTCCGGAGTGATAAGTGTGACTTATATTGAAACAAACAAAAACCTGGCAGTGTTGATCCCAAATCGTACCGAAGGTGCGCTGACTTGGTAAACCGCTCACTGGCCTGAGAGATTTGCTTTACTCCAGTGCAGGTCCAAAGTATCGCTTCTTAGGTTCGTAGGCATGCCAGTTGATTTGATCCTGTAATCAACAAGAAACAAGTATTAGTCTGCAAACGATAGCCGATCGGCTATTGGCAGATGACGTATCGTCTGGTGTTAAGCCGATGCAGTATGCACTGAATCGGCTGGGCTGATTAAACCTAATCGATCGGCTAAAGATATTCATAACACATAACACATAACCTAAATATCAAAATACTTTTAAACTAAGTGATTGGGATAGATCGGTAGCGTACCGAGACAGTATAATCCACTTAAATTTAGAAGTACTTTAATATGCAAATTATATATATTTATAGCATAGCCGATATCATAGATCTAATGTATATTGGCTAGTACTGATACCACTTTATACTAAGATATCATTATAAATTAAATATATTAAACATGAACCGATCAAGTGTTAAGGTAACTTAACAGATCGATAACAAGCTTAACATATTTAATTATATTGAGATCTTAATATGAAGGGTAGCTTTAACATATCGAGTAATATAAAATATACAAGATAGTTAAAACAGATAAGATCGGCTGAAACTCCGATACTATCTCTAGTGGTAACCATAGAATAAGATAGATCTTTTATGATCTAAACACAACTTAAAAGGTCAGACCTAACCGATGCAGTATCGAGTATGAAAAGAAGCATAAGATCTGAACGAATCTATGAAAACCCTTCGAGATGGTGGATATACCATATAATCTAAATCAACGATGGGATCTAACCCCATCGGCTGTTATCTATTAACAGACTAGCCGATTAGGGTTAGATCACATTATTGATCTAGGTTATATGGCATATATGATAAATCGATGATTTACGTAACCAGGATTAGAGTATCATGATGATGGAAACACTAATCCCGAGAACACAAGGCGCCATAAGAAGATTTACCTTTTCGCCGGAGATCGAACGATGTGCCCAACTAGAAGTAAGAACTCGTGGAAACTATTAAAAGAAGGGGTGGCGATGCGCCGAAGGTTGTATTGAACTTGATTGTTGTTTGTTTACACGGTCCTGGGTCGTATTTATACCCAGATACAAGATAAGTCCGTGACGGACACGATTTCTATCTCTATTACAATTTGAATTACAGATATGCCTAAAACAAACTTTCACCAATATTATCTATAAGAAAACTATTTAAAATATTCTAATTAACAAATACAATTGCCTTTCCTGGACTCTATCCATGTATGGCAATCCTCATGAAGCACTTTAACCGAATCCGAAGATAAGTCCAACGTATTTTCCTCGGGATTGGTCCTACCAGCTATCTTTAACGGAATCGGCTGCAGTAGATATCCTTGTCCGATTTGGTATCAGCCGATAGTCACCTTAACCGATTTGATCACCAGCAGATGAACTCCTTAGCCGACTCGGTCAGTACTTGACGCGCATTCTGTCTTCAGAAGAACCTGATTCTCTTCGAATCGGCTTCAGCCTCAGATCCAAACCTGATAATTTGCTTACCAAATTTGGTCGTTAACAGGAAGATCCCTTTACTAAAGGGATATCACGGAATATGATAGGTAGTGCATCGAGGGAGATGGGATTGAGACCCATATAAGTTGACATAGTGGTAACCCAACCTATGCGATCGGAGATCCCGTGAATTAGGACCTGGGAAGAACTAGCTATTGGTTAACTGAGGAGAGCTATGTTTCCTATCCCTCTCTATGATGTAAAGCTCTCGAAGACCTGTAGGGCAGGTTGGTGACATGTCTTAATGTGTTCTATTGGCTTGGAAAAACAAAAATGTTGTCCTATAGAACATTCTTGAATCAACACACCTATATGAGTCTGACTGTCTAACATCGCAGTCTATGAGAAGTGGGTATTCTCTAGTAAACTCATGGAAAGACCTAGGAGTATGACGCATATGCTCCACTCGTGGGATAGACTACTGGTGGTCTAATATTGGTTATGACTTTAAGTAAAGCTCGTTCACACAAAAACTTACAATTCAAGGCTTAGTCCATTGTTCAAGTTGTGGATGAGTGTAGCTTGAAGCTCTAGGCAAGAGTTCAACTTAACAGTCCTTATTGAAACACTAGTATATCGAACAGTAGTGAGAAACAGACAAATCTCTAAATGAACATTTGAGATCTGGTAGATGATTGTTAGAATTATTGGGCCTAGCCCATTTGATATTCAATTAATTTCTAAAATAAATCTCAGAAGCCCATTGAGGCCCATGTATGATATGGCAAGGTAAGAAATATTAGTACCACCTTGCTAGTCTAGAGTGAGGTTGTCCAACTTAAATAGTGGGACTTCTCTCCTCCTTCCAAAGCCATGGATGAGGGAGGGAAAGGGAAACCACACGCGTGCGCTCGCTCGCCGCACCACGCCGGGACCAGGGCCGGGGCCGGGTCCACATACCTGCTCGTGTGCCTTAATTTTTTGAACAAACTGATAATTGTTCTCAGGCGAACTTTTGAAGATTCCAAATCGAATACGAGACGGTTTCAGTGGAGAATCCTAACCGGATACGCAACAAAATCCTAACCGAATCCGCTACGGGTGCTGCCTTGACGCGCAAGTCATCCGAGCCTATATATTCGTCTGTGCACAGTTGTCTGGACTCTAATCTAGTCTGAGTTTTGCCATGTTTCTCGCTGCTGCGCCACCGCTGTATTTTTTCTATCCCGTTGCCGGCGTGCACCTGCGACCGGGAGAGCAAGTCTGCGAAACCATCGTCCTTGCGATCCTGCATCGGGAGAGGACAAATAAGGTTTTTAGGAAGTGCTGTGCGCGACTGCTCAATTTGATCTGGCGCATCTTCCTTCTGCATCATCTCGACGTGAACGTCTTCATCGTTTATGTCCGCAGCGAGTTCTTGTAATCCCTAAGTCTGCATACGCATGGTACGCATCTCTGTTTGTTCTGATCATGGCTATTACTTTTATGTATACTAGTATGTTAGATCTGTTCATGCTAGTTTCTACGATAGTTTTGATCTATTTAATTCAGAATTTAATTAAATAATTGCCTAATTATTTACAGATCAAATAAAATTCCGTGGAATTCATGCCTTGCAGAAAGTTTAAGGTTAGCACAAATTCCACATGAACAAAAACGTTGAATCTTTTCCTACTTAATAAAGATGCTTTTCGATGCTACATTGCCCTCACAGCGTTGAAACTTCATTCACATTGAATGTCGCGTGAGAACGAAAGCAAGCGTCACCGGCATCGCCAATTTTAATTTAGATCATTGAGTAAGTCATTGCGAGGATTATCTCCTCGATTATAATATACTAATAAATTAAATATTTTCAAAGACTTAACAAATACTCTCTTCGTCCTAATATAAATGCAATCTAGTATAGATGCACTATTCAGATTCGTTGTCCTAGATTATATCACATCTGTGTTATATCACATCTATGTTAGATTGTAGTTATATTAGGACAGATGGAGTAGCATAAGATAATATAAGTAGTTTAAGAATATTTTTAAATATGAAGCAAATATTCCGTTTCAATGCAACTTAGAGCACAACAGGTTAGATTTCTTATAGTAGAACATATCCATCGATTTAAATATTATACTTTAATACGAGTGCTCGTATTACAACTATTATTTTTTATGAGAAGCGATGTACCTATAGACAATCAAGCACCTATGAGAACTTCGTCAATCTCAAAATATGCCAACCCATAGAGTTAGGATATAAGCATACACATTCATATGGACGAGTGTGCACATGTCTATACGAGCACATGCATGTCCGTTTGAAGAAAATAATATGTTTTAATTATCCCATGAACAAGATGAAAAGAACACATCGTCATCCTCCCTTGGGCCACACATACCACACAGGCCACACATGTCATCTTCACGGTGGAGGAGGTGGGGTTCTACCCATCCCGCCTTTCAGTTCCAAGTTTTTTTCTTTTACTTTATGCCATCTATGGATCTATCGGATGACATATTTTTAAATGCCACTCTCCTGAAGAACTTTGTTCATTGAATCTCATTGAAATATTGCTATCTTGCCATTCTTGCATGTCAACTCAGCAATCCAAGTGACAAATGACCCTGTTATTGGATCCCGTTGAAATATTGCTATCTTGCCATTCTTGCATGTCAACTGAGCAATCCAAGTGACAAATGACCCTCTAGCCCCTCATCTCCTCTCTCCCATCCTATGTGCCTTCTTCCCTGGAGCTCCTTAATTCACAATTCCTTCTGAACTTTTGGATGCCGTTGGTAAGCATGATGACATAGCCAAGTGTCCACGTAGCACTAGAGGCAACATAGCCCGCTTCCCATCTATCTTCTTCTTGTTGCTTGGACTCGAGGCAAAGACACAACCTAGTAGATCGAAGTAGCCAACTTTGTCGCCCAACGAGCACCAAGCTAGATCTAGCTAGGGATGTGGAGGCGGAGCTTCTTCTCTAGTGGAATTGGCTCAATGAGGAGGTTGAAGAGCAAGTGTCGCCATCGACATCGGTAGCTACGACAATGCGGGTTTTAGGTCGGACAGGAGGTCAAATGCTGCCACGATCATGGCTCCCTGCCGACGAGGACTCCGCCTTGATCGCCCTCGTGGAGAAGCGCTCATCGAAATGACCTCGACCTTCTTTCACATAGCTACATGGATGGTCTCCTCTGCCTAACACTCAGCAGCCTCCCGCTCCTTCCTTACACGAGTCGTTTCGCTATGAGCCACGTTGCCCCTGTCTCTCTAGATGTGGCATGCTACCTTCAGGTGGAGTACAAGTGCTGCACTAGAGTGTCATTGCTGCAATGAGATCAGTTGTTGATGATGCTAAAGAAAATACTTCCTCTGTCTCATAAAATAAACTTAGTACGGAATATGACAGTATAAAAATCTGAACAGACTAGTGTTTTTAATAAGACTGAGGAAATGAGGCTAAAATACAGATTGTTTTTTATGAGACGAAAAAAGTAAGAGAGAGGAGACAGGGACAAGGAGGTCATTTGTCACTGGTTTGTTAAGTTCGTAGACAAAAATAAAGAATAGTAATATTTTAGTTGGCTCTAATAATAAAAGCTTTTCAAAAACATAGTGTTTAAGAGTAATATAGGTTTGACGAAAAATTTATGTTACACCAATAACCCGCTTTTCACGATATATGCTACCAATAAAAAACCGTCCAGTTCGAGAGACCGATCCAACATCATCGTTCTCGTTGGAGTGATGACGACACGAGTACACGACCACGAGCGATCACTGCCACCCACCCACCACACCACCCCCACTCGTGCGCGGCCACGCACGCGCCTCCACCCCGACCACTCACGGCCGGAACTGCAATGACAGGTGAGCCCCGCGCCGCCCCCAATGGCGGCGCCTCAGCCGGCGCGTTTACCCTCACTCACCGGAGTTTTTTTCCTGCAGCCCCGGCGGCGCGCCGGCGGCGGCGGCGAAGGCGAGAAATGGAGAAGGAGGAGGCGGGGCGAGGAGGACGAGCCGGTGGACGGCGGTGGACGGGAGCAAGCGGTGGGGGAGACGTTCTTCCTGCTCTACACGCCCTTCTGGCTCACCCTCTGCCTCGGCGTCGTCGTCCCCTTCAAGCTCTACGAGGTTTCCATCCATCCATCTATTCGGTCTCTTCTCGTTCGATCCGTCTGAATCATGGGCGACTTTTTTTTTTTGGGGGCGCATTCTCGCCCTGTTCGATCTTCCGCCTCCGATTCTTTTGAGGGGGAGATCGGATCTCGGCGATTTCAAAATGGATATGAGGTGGGGTGATGAAAAATGTTGGATTCTTGTTGTTGCCATGTGCAGAGGTTCACGGAGCTGGAGTACCTGGTTCTTGGATTGGTGTCCACCTTGCCGGCCTTCGTCATCCCGCTCTTCCTTGTAGGCGAGGTACTTTGGCTCCATCTATCCTCAAACACATCACTCCGGATTGGAATCTACTTGATGTAATCATGTACTAATTATTATTATTGGTTCTTCCGAGGCTAATTAGAAGCTTGCTTTATTTTCTTTTAGTAAAAAGAGTAACATTGGGAGAGTAATGTTCTTCCATATTATCGTACAAATGATGATTGACAAATATTACGGACAAGACAGAATACCAGAATTATTAGCTATCAGCACGTCAATCAGAAACGGGCAAGTGCTTGACATAGCAAGATTTTGCTGTTGCTTGACGGTTGACATTTTTTTTTTTGGAAACAGATCAATATTACTATTGTTGATATGGCTTTTGGAAGAAAGCCGAGAAGACAACACAGTCGTTTTACAAAGCAGAACAAAAACAAAAGCTTGGAAGAATTCCCATGACGTTTACACATGATCCCATTTAGATGTACTAATAGGAAGAATACCAACATTTGGAGGGCAAACTATTAAATGCTCCCGGGACAGGCTGGTCCGAGCATTTTTAAATGGAGGGAGAAAGTAGTGGGAGCAGAGTGGAAGAACTGAGGGAAAGTATTGGAGAGGACGGGGATCATGTGTGGTCCTAGTTGTGATTGTCTTCTCATGTCTCAAATTGGTGCTACTGCTTATTTTGTGGTCACAGCTATGACTGCACCCAAACCAAGTCCAGGAGAGACATAATACTAGTTGATATTGCTTTCCCCAACCGAGGAAGGAATACCTGTTGGCTGGAATGCTTGAATTATTTAAGAACAACTTTTTGGGGTTGGTTTATATGGAATAACTTACAGTTCAGGATAAGTAGTTTAGTGACAAATAAGGGAAATTGGCTACATGGCACCTCAATTTGATGGTGTTTGCTCGAGACATGAAAATTCCTGGCTTTGGTAAAAACAAAATATTTTCTGGTTAAGAGCTAGATGGCACTGGGGACATTAAAATGTTCTCATGTACTTCTGCACCAGCACCAGTTGACCATTTTCTACCCTGATATTCTCGTACTGTGCTTTGTCTTACAAAGTGTGTTCTCGATTGTTAAACTTCGCCCATGAAATTTATCTTTCTTATCTTGAATACAATAACCACGACTTAGAAGCTAATTTTGCATATGTTTTAATTTTTCAGGCAGATAGTATCAGAAGCTTGAAAGATCGGTATTGGGTTAAGGTAAGTGTTTTATATCGATCTTCTAAAAGACAAGCTGAGTTCTGAAAGAAAATGTATCAAAAGAAGGCCAAAGCATCTTTTCAATAAAACTGATCCTGTAACGTGTTTCCAGTACTGCTTATGAACTTTACTTTATTGAGTAAACAGTTTCTTTTTCTCAGGCAAAATTACTGTGCAAAAATAGCTGATACATTGAAATATCATCAATTTGGTTACATTTGATCTTGGCGAAATAGCACTGTTAAGTACTTTATAGGGTTATTTTACTATGCTACTGTACAAAAACATTTACTGTTGTAAATTATCTACTGCTACAGTTATACTTAATTTTGTACACCTGCTAATACAAACAAGTAAATACAACGGTACTTCTCAGTTGTGTATGGGCATCCTTTAATTGGTAGCATGGATCATTAATTCTCTTTACTTTATCTCTTTGAACAGATTTCTAAATCTCACATCTTTCTGTTGCAGGCTAATATTTGGATTATAATTTTCAGCTATGTTGGTAATTACTTTTGGACACATTACTTCTTCACAGTTCTTGGTGCATCATACACTTTCCCATCATGGAGGATGAACAATGTAAGACTGTCCTCATGTTATTGTTCACCAAATGCGATTCAGGCAAGCGATAATGTCCACAAGTGCTTGCATTGCAATAGGCGCTGATGTTTCCAAACACGGATTCAACAATATTTTTTGTTCTTTTTTTTTGCAACTCTTCCATGCAATTTTTAAAAAGTAACTTTTCCTATACAAACAACACAGGCCACTGTAATGCATTGGACTTTGATCTGAAAGTTTACCTAATGGCACTTACAGTGGCAAAAATGAAATGCATGTTCCTTTAATGGCAGAACCATATGGCTCACTTGACCATTGCCTACAACAAATTTCCTTTTGGTTGAAGCTCGGTTAGTGTTACTGTTGATTTTTTATCTGTCATAACCTTCTAGAATTTTATTAATTTTTATTATGTTAGGGACTTCTGTATGTAAAAGAGGGCTGCCATTATCTCTCAATGCGAACAAGATATTAATCAATTAATCCTCTCTATCTTTCCTATGCTCCTGTTTCTTTCATATATGTTCCTCTACCATGTGCCCAGTCATTTCCTTCTTCCTCTCAAACATTCTGCCAATAATCTCAAAAAACTTATACCATACTGTTGTTTCTCCTCAGCAATTTGCTTGTATCCCCTGTTATTTGTTGCGGAAGTACAGAACAAGAACATGGGAAAGTCCTGTATCCACTGCCTTTTGATTTAGAGATGATTTGGCCATGCATTTTGATAGATAATGGAAGAAAATTTTCACTTAACATTTCCTTGCTTTCTTATCTTTCCTTAGTCTCCACTCTCCATTGAGTATTGCAAGTAATGATGGGGTCTGAGAATTTCACATGTACTGGTGCTCTTTAAGAATGTTTAAGTTACCTTCAGAGTTCAGATTGTTTTTATTTTTTTAAAAATGCTATGCTATACGAACACTTCATACATTCCCTCCTGTTCTCCTATATTAAAATCTGAGGCTACTACCAGCCAAGGTAGATTCTATTCTGCAACTGTTTCGTGAAGGATATTGCTCGTAGTGTAAACTTGGAAAAGTGGCCAATAGTTCAAGTCCATTCACTTTTACTAGTGATTTTTCTGTGTACTACACTACTTGCAAGTTGAACTAACAAATGTGTTATTGTTTCTTTGTTCTTATAGCTTGTTAAAATTCTTTCATGTTTCAGGTACCCCATACAACATTTCTCCTGACCCATGCTTGCTTCCTTTTCTATCACATGACATCAAATATGACCCTTCGCAAATTACGTCATTCTACAGCTCATTTGCCCCAGTTTCTTCGATGGTCATTTGAAGCTGCATGGGTTTTAGCACTCTCATACTTCATAGCTTACCTGGAAACCTTAGCCATTGCAAATGTATGTTCTCTCTTGCATAGAGTACTATAAATAATACACATATTTCTTCTGCCTAGTGCTATTTAATTACCATGTGCTTTCAATTTCCATTTAGTGGTACGGACGTAGGGTTCAGTAAATCTATGTTCTGTTTTATGAAATGAACTACTGTTGTTGGATCCAATTTACTACAACTTCATTACGTATAGTTTGCTGTGAATTGCACATCAGAAAATCAATGGTAATGCCTTCCAGTCAGGTCAGATACCATTAGACAGACCCTTTGGGTACACTATTTTTGAACACGGGGGAGAAGGTTTTTCCACATAACCCTTGATATTTCTTAGCTCTTTTTGTTAACTACTAGAATTGCAGAGAACTAAATAATGATGTTAAATCATTTTACTGCATTATCATGTTATCAAGTTAACTATGGTTGGTGGATGTATTTGATTTAAATGCAATGGCAGTTATTATGAATAACAATCTAATAACTGTTATTGACAATACTTGTCAACTTTATCTTGTTATACTTTCATTCAATCTGGTAAAATAGGGATAGACCAATTGCACCTGAATAAACGTTCTCAAAATAACTGTGCAGATAAAATTCAAGTTAGATATTTGTTACAATACGTTATTGTGATTGTTTTCTACAAATTTGTTGTGAATATTGGACCAATTATTCTTGAGATGATACTAGCAAACTTTTGTGCTCGCTCTTGCTGTTCTAGGGTCAATATTTAATGCGTACTACATTTTCTTTTGGCCAAAGTGGCCAAGTTACATAGGACGGGGAATTGTTTGTACAATGTCCTATTATGATAACTTATGATATTGAAGTTGTTTCCACCTTCTTTACTTTGTTTTTCCCAATCAATCAATCATTCAATACTTCTAAAGCTGGATAGAGACCAGCCGGCTGATTGGTCCAATTGGCACAGCTAGCTTCCAAGATAAATCATGTAGTCCTCTGTGAAAAAAAAATGCACTTGGAGCAAAGAAAAGATGCCGCAGCACTCAAGCCTTCTTGCAGCTTACAGTCTCTCCTGAGACTTCCAAGCTCATGCTCAATAAATTAAACTGGGAACGTCTAGATCCTTCCGATGATTTCAACAATACTTTACCCTGTTTAAAGAATTACAAAAGAAAAATTAGGAAAAACTAGGAAAGATACAATAAAATGGAAAATAAATAATGACATGTTGGAATGAAAACAAACAGCAGTCAAAAGGAAAAATATAGGGACCAAGACTTTCTTTAAAAAAATAATCAACAATTCAACACTGTCTATAGCCTAGAGGCTTCTAAGCAGGTCTCTAAAACCAGAGCTCAAATAAGATAAATAGAGAACACAATTAAAGCTAAAAAAGTGATGCCACATCAATGTCAGTTGCATTATATCGCTCATGCAATCGCTGGCACCACGCCAGAACTGGTCAATTAAATGTGGTAAAAATTGAAATTCTAAGAGTTCTCAAACAGTGGTTTCTAATTTATGAAAAAAAGCTACACGCATATTTTTACTAAACATGTATTTCCCTTTTAATACTGTTTTCACCAACATAGCAATAGGGATGTTGAATAACCTGTATGTGACACAATAAGCCAAGCATAGCAAAGCATATATTACTATTATCCTTCAATTCTCAACCTTTGACAAACACAAAATTAAAAAGCCCATTAAAGGGTTATTTCAAATAAATAAATATTATAGGTATTTTTAAAAATAAATTAATTATGTAAAAAACATGCAAAACTGATCTAAATAAGCTTTCTGTAGCACACAGGGGCTATAAGTTATGAAGCGCGCAAACTGTAGTGCTAATTTTCTAGTACTATTATTTCATTTTGCGCCTGATGTTTTCTGTGACCTTTGCAGTTTCCATATTATGAATTCGTCGACAGGGATATAATGTACAAAGTAGGCTCACTGTTTTATGCAATATACTTCATCGTCAGCTTCCCAATGTTTTCAAGGTGAAATTAGTCAGAATTATTGTTATAGTTATTTACTCCTATTTCATATGTTGGTTATTCATCTGTTTGGTTTGAAATATGTTTGTTTTCCTGTTTCTGTTATGCAGTTAAATATCAAACTGTTCCACTGTAATGACTAATAGCTTTGTCAAATTCCTTGCTCCATTTATATAAGAAAACCATCTATTTACACCAATTGGGTACATGTCCACTAAACTAAGTGAATAAAATTCTAGAATAATGCATTAGCGTACTTGTCCCTTGAAACAAATCGTCTATCAAGGGCATAGCTACAGCCATGCACCCATATCCATACTGTAATCACCATAAATAGACCTGCATAGCATGAATTCTGCTGCTGTTAAGTTATGACACTGGATAGTTCTCAATATGTCCGAAGCTTTGTATAACTACCTGTGATTTTCCATTCAGAATCGATGAAAATGAAGAGAAGTGGTGCCTTTCCAGAGTGGCGGTCGACGCCTTGGGTGCAGCGATGCTCGTCACAATAATCCTCGACCTGTGGCGCATATTCTTGGGGCCAATTGTACCCATCCCTGAATCAAGACGCTGCGGTCAACCGGGGCTTGCATGGTTCCAGGTGCAGAACGAGAGCGTCTAACCCAGCAATGCTGCGAATTCGACAGCGAACCGTCATCAGCTACCATTTCAGCCAGTCCTTCCTCTACTGGAAGGACGAACTAGGTGGCGTCAGCATGTGCGCCTCTTGCTGTCAGCTTGATTTGTTTCTTGTATGTGATATGCCCCATGGGTAACAACTAATCAGGATGCTGATATGGTTTTCTTGATCTAGAATGATAGGATGTATGAGCCGACAGCCGGACAGGTACTCCAATAAGCTATAACAATAAAGATTCTTTGATGTGACCAGAAGTTGACTTGTGTTTGATGTGCTCTGTACGTTCCGCCCTGTTTGAGGAAGTTTCTATTAGCTGTACATACCCCCCAAATTCATCCTAATTGGTACGATTTTTATAGAAGATCTCTATACAAATAAGTTTCTTGGAATATTTTTTTAGAACATCTTTTTAACTTTGTAGTAGTTAATTCGTTTTTACCTCAAACATCTCATCGAGCCGGCACTGTTTTTTTTGGCTCATCGAAACTGTTGTGTTGTTGGAAACCCAGCATAGATGAGGATTTCCAAGCGGCAATGATGGAGCTTTCTGTAGCAGGGATTATGACAAAATCAGATAATTTATCATCCATTGAGAAAAAAAATACTAGGTAATGTATCGTTGCCAATCAGCTGGCGCTGCCTCATCTGATTACTCCCTGATGTTGCGAGATCGATCGCCATATTTGAGTTCGCCGATCGCCTACACTGACCGGCTCAACGTTACCACGACGTCTTCCTGGTCTGCACCTAGCTCATCAGTTTTCTTTGCAGTGGGGGGAGGCACAAGTTCCCAGCCATTTGGATGTGCATCCAATGGCTGGTATTAGAGCCGGTTTGGATAGGACACACATCGAATGTTTAGATGTTATTTTGGAGTATTAAATATAAACTATTTATAAAATTTATTCATAATCGGAGGCTAATTCGTAAGACGAATCTAATGAGTCTAATTACGTAATGGTCTGATGATGTGATGTTATAGTAAATATTTGCTAATCGTGGATTAATTAGGCTTAATATATTCGTCTCGCGAATTAGCCATCGATTCTGCAATTATTTTTATAATTAGTTCACATTTAGTCCTTCAAATTAATGTCCAAACATCCGATGTGACACGGATTTAGTCGCTAAATCCAAACACCACCGGCCCTGTTTGTTTCAGCTTCTAGATGGCTTTTTAGCCTGAAAAGCTAGAAGCTGAAACAAACAGCTAGCTTTTCGATCTGGCTTTTGAAAAGCCAAAAGTCGCATTTGTACTAGAAAAGCCCAGAAGCCAGAAGCTCACTTTGGGTAGCTTTTTTGGCTTCTGAGGAGAAAGCTACAACAAATTACCCGTCTGCCATCGAAAAAAAGATTCGCGTCTTCTTTTCTTTCTGTCTCGAGCTATTACTCGCGCGCGCAGCTAGGGTACCGATGCCGACGCCGCCACCCCGTCGCCACGACCCCATGGGTGCCATCTCGTCACTTCCGCCCCCGCCGCCGCGACCCTCGCGGCGCGCCCCATCGCCGCCGCAAAGATCGCCGTGACCCCACGGCGCCGCCCCGTCTCTCGTGACCCCGCGTGCGCCACCCCGTCGCCACCGTCCCATCGTCGCCTCCCAGTCGCGCCGTCGCCCCACCACGCCGCCATCCCGTCGCCATCGGTCCGTCACAATGCCACCCCCGCCGGCGTTGCGAGAAGGTAAGCTTGCATTGCTCTGTTGAATAGCTGAGGTTGAATTGCATTTCGTGATAGCATTGCTAGCGTCTTGATGACGATAAGAGATTAATGTACAAGATTAAAATCTGTTTTGTTATGACAAATGTTACATGATGCTACTTTATAGTATTAATTACTATTAGCAACAAATACTTATCATTTTAAAAATAGCTAGGGATATTATGGATATTTTATATTTCATTCAACCAAATAGCCAACTCAAAAGCTAGCTCCCAAACAACCCCTACCTTATGGCTTCGTCTTCCGGAGTTTCAGCTTTTCAAAAGCCAAAAGTCAAAAGCCGTTGTTGACAACTTTTTGGCAAGAAGACGAACACGATTGAAACACCTAAACGCTTTGCGGTGATATGGAGTCGCCAACCACCTTGATCTAGCAAGAAAACTAAACCAAGATGGGTTTTATAGATTAAACCGGCTAGCAAAGTCGATTTGAATAGAATGATGGATAAATACGCGTCTCGTGGCAAACGGAAGGTTTTAAGGACAAACCTACAAAGAGGTGTCGCACTCTCGTAGCGGCGGCGGACGATTTACAACGCAAATCGACAAAGATGGACGAACTAATGTGAAGAAAAGTAAAATGACGATTCAATTGGCTAACAATTAGAAACTAGATTGGATCTTGTGTATTGTGTATGTCTATTGCCAATTGAATCAGCTTTAGCCCTTAAATAGGGGTTGGTCTTGCCTTCTACAGGCCTCCTCCATGTCCAATTCGGGATAAACACCTTAGAAAACCCGAAACATACCCTATGAAGCAAGGAAACCCTAGTACCAATAAAATCAACTCGGTTTCGGACTCTGCCGGTCAGACCGGCCACATGCCGCCGGTCTGATCGGCCCTTAGGCCCGGTCTGACCGGCCCATACATGGCGGTAAGACCGGCCCTCTGGACGAAACCGGCGGATTCTCCAAATATTGGCAATTTTCCCCATTTCAATCCTAGGTGTCAATTTTGGGTGTAAACACATGCCCCCCTGTCTTTTATGATGAACATCGTGAATCTAAAAGCATAGAACATGTCTGACTCAGGGCGATAATCTAATCACCGGCCATAAAACTTCCTAAGCATTTTGCCAAACACTCGGGAAGTATTTCTTTAGGTATTTACCGTTGATAGCTCACTGAAAATGTTCTCCTTGAAGTGTCTCCAGAAAATACGCATTCCCTCGAACGATTTCGCATATATGATAAGACCCTTCCCAACTTGGTGACCACTTACCGAATTCTTTAGATCGAGAACCCAAAGGTAAAATTGTTTTCCATACCAAATCTCCTACTTGAAACGTCTTTGCCTTCACCCTTTTGTTATATGCTTTAGCCACTCTCTTCTTCTCTTTCTCTATTTCCTTCAAAGCCTTCAAACGCTTGTCGATTACCTCATTAAGATTATCTCCCATCAAGATCTTGTATTCTTCAACCGACAAATCGTCTTGCTTTATATATCAAAGAGAGCCAAGATTCACCTCAACTGGTAAAACGACTTCTTGTCCATAAACCAACTCAAAAGGGGTTACCTTGGTAGCACCATATTTAGATATTCTATGCGCCCACAATGCCTCAGAAAGCACCTCATGCCACCTCTTTGGATGTTCTTCGATCTTATTTTTGAATAGTTTTAACAAAGTTTTATTACTCGACTCGGCTTGTCCATTAGCCTGAGCGTAGTAAGGAGAAGGACTCAACAATTTGATACCATAAGATTCGAAAAACTTTTCACCTCTTTGGACATGAAGGAAGCTCCTTGGTCTGTAGTCAACGTTTGAGGAATACCGAATCTATATATAATATGCTTCAACATAAAGTCAATTATCTCCGTATGAGTCATATTCTTGAGCGGCACGACTTCGGCCCAATTGGTAAAGTAATCTGTCGCAACTAACACGGACCGATGCCCTTTCGATGATGAAGGATAAATTTGACCAATGAAATCCAAAGCCCAACCTCGGAACGACCATGGTTTAATAATAGGATTCAACACCGCAGCTGGTGCCAATTGAACATTGCCGAACCGTTGACAAGCTTCGCATCCTCTATAATATTTGAAACAATCATCAACCATCTTCCGCCAATAGAACCCCGCTCTCCTAAGCAACCAGTTCATTTTATGGGCCGATTGATGAGTTTCACAAATACCCTCATGTACTTCTCCCATAGCAACTTTAGATTGATCATTATCTAAGCACTTTAATAGCACCCCATCTACATTTTGGCGATATAAATATCCATCAAGCAAAGTATATTTGAACGCTTGTCGCCGAATTTTTTGATCAATCTTAAGACTAGGATCTTTCAAATATTGAATCAAATGAATTCCCCAGTCCTTTGTTGTTTCTAGGGCACAAATGTCCGAATTTAAAATTAATTCGACCTCTATATCAGATAAATTGTGCCCCCAGCACCTTCTGTGAACCCGGTTTGACTGGCCAAGCAACGCCAGTCAGACCGCTGACAACCCGCGATCAGACCGACGACAATGCACCGGTCAGACCGCCTGCGATCTGTGTCTTCGCCAATTTCGCCCAAAAAGTTATAATCAAGCACCGATTTTTCTAATATAAGAAATATCCCTCTCTTTACACTATAACCAGATGCTTGCTGAGCCAGATCATTTGCTCTAGAATTTTCACTCCTAGCAATATGTTTAATAGCAAAATCATCGAAATTGGCGATAATATCTAAACATTGATCAATATACCTATTTAGCGACCCATCAAGGCATTTGTAAACTCCAACAACTTGTTGCACCACCAATTCTGAGTCACCAAACGCTTCCACGTGTGTTGCTCCAATGATCTCCATCACTTGTAAACCGAATAATAAAGCATTGTATTCAGCTTGATTATTTGTACAAAAATATTCTAGACGGACCGATGCTTCAAAACATTGATCATTGGGCGAAATTAAGACTACACCTATACCTTGACCTTCTTTGCATGAAGAACCATCAAAATAAATCTTCCAAGGTATAACACCAAGCAAGTAAAACCTCATCCTCATTAGCAATATCCACATGATGGTCTACTATAAAATCTACTACAATTTGGCCTTTCATAGATTTCAAAGGTTCATAAGCCAAATCATATTCAATCAAATATACGCCTATTCGCCAATTCTTTCACTCAGAATTGGCCTTTGCAACATATGTTTAATAACATCGGTCTGACAAGCAACTATGCACGTACTAGATAACAAGTAATGACATAACTTGGTACAAGCATAGTACAAGCAAAGAGAAAGTCTTTCCATAAAAACATACCTCGTTTCGGCATCTAGAAGACGACGACTCAAATATGTAATTATATATTCCTTGCCATCTTCCTCTTGTGTCAAAATGGCTCCAATGACTTTATCTTCAGCAGCAATATATAGCTGAAACGACATTCCGGTTTTAGGCGCTCGCAGCACAGGTGGAGTAGATAAATACCTCTTCAATCCCTCAAACGCCTCTTGTTGTGCTGCCCCCAAGTAAAATCGGCTTATTTTTTCAAACATAAGATAGGAACAAAAACATCAATTTACCTGCTAGGTTAGATATAAACCTCCTCAAGTAATTTACTTTACCTAACAACTTTTGAACTTCTCTCTTGCATGTCGGCGCCTTGAAATCTTGAATCTTCTCAACCTTCTTAGGATCAATCTCAATCCCTCTCTCATGTACCATAAATCCTAAGAACTTTCCCGCCGACACATCGAAAGCACACTTGAGTGAATTCATCTTCAAACCATACCGGCGCATTCTCTTAAAAGCTAACCTCAAATCGGCTATATGACCATCCATGCCATCCGATTTGACAACAATATCATCAATGTAGATCTCTAAGATAAAACCTAGCAAATCATGGAAAATCAAGTTCATCGCCCTTTGATATGTCGCACCAGAATTCTTCAATCCAAACGCCATGACAACCCACTCAAATAACCCAACAAATCCTAAGCACCTGAAAGCCGTCTTGTACATATCCTCTTCTGCCATAAAGATTTGATTGTAGCCGGCATTGCCATCCAAAAAGCTCATCACCTTATGGCCCGAAGCATCATTTATCAACATGTCGGCTATAGGCATAGGATATTCATCTTTAGGAATAGCTTTATTCAAATCTCAAAAATTTATGCATACTCTAATCTTGCCACTCCCCTTCTTCTCCACCGGAACAATGTTGGACACCCACTCCGCATAACGACATGGCCTAATAAACCCCGCCTTCAATAATTTGTCTATCTCTTCTTTGACACGATCATATATGAGGGGGTTAAAGCGACGAGGAGGTTGTTTGTGAGGCCTAAATCCTGATTTTATAGGAAGCCGATGCTCAACAAGATCACGGCTAAGTCCCGGCATCTCATGGTACTCCTACGCAAAACAATCAACGTATTCTTTAAGCAGCTCGATTATTTTAACCTTATAATTAGCTGTCATGTTTTTGTTTACGAATGTCAGCCTTGGAATACTTCCATCTCCTATGTCCACCTCTTCTAATGGATCGGCCGATGTAAACCCTTGACCAAGTTTCTCTACTTCGTCAAAATCTTCAATAGTTTCTCCAATATCGTTCTTTGTAGACTGATATTCTTGCAGCCTCCTTTGCAACCACTCTAAATTGGCTTCCTTACTCATTATACAAAGTAATACCACCTAGCCGTGCTAAACTAGCCGGCTTTACAGAGATAGGTACAAAGCCATCTTTGCAAACACTAAAAAAATCAAAGCTAGAGAGATCTAACCCTGATAGGCATTGCATATTCCCATGTTCCATTGAAACATCGGCCATTGCAAGATCGGCCTGTGCATCTGCTTGAACAACTTCAACATCATCACCGTCCCATCGAATCAAGCATTGGTGCAAAGTAGAAGGAACACAATAATTGGCATGAGTCCAACAACGCCCCAAAATAACGCTATAATTACCTTGCACCTCGATGACGAACAAAGCGGTAGGCAATGTCTTGTTTCCCACTGTGAGCTCCATGGACAGGATCTCCTGGCCTCCGTCGATTCACCACTAAAGCCGTTGAATATCATATTGATTTTCTTTAATTCAGCTTCTTCACGACCCAACTTCTTAAATAACGAATACGGCATCAGGTTCACAGCAGCACCTCCATCCATGAGCATCCTCGAGACCGGCTTCCCGTCAATATGGCCTTTGAGATAAAGAGGCTTCATATGCCGGTTAGACTCATCGGGCTTCTCGAAAACCGCATCTCTTGGACCTAATGAAAGTTGAGCAACTTCAGCCTCCTCCATGACACAAAACTCCATGGGCAACATGCACACCATGCTGATGTCCATGCTTTCACTCGGTGATGACACTTCAGCCGGTTGTTCATTTTCTTTCCTTTCCTCTTCCTCTTGAAGAACCACCGGCTCTTCACCCTTCAACGGTTTGGATCTCCATTCCTTCATTGGCGGCAGTCGCAACTCATCAAATCTTCTATCTCTCCATTCTTTGGCCTTTTTTCTTTCAACTCACAAGCCCGAAGACGTTGCAACCTTCTCCTCTATGTAGATGTCAAATCCAAATCCTTAGGCATCCACCTCGGCTTCGGCTGTGTACCAGGAGGTATGTAATGCCCCCCATTGTTCCTTCGTGAAGAAGAGGCAAAACCCGAACTACTTCCAGAAGACTGGCAGTTAGACCGGCGCTGGTAACCGGTCGGACCGGTCTTATACCTGTGTTAACACTGGAATTTGGTAATGAGGTTCCTAAGTCCTAAGAAAGCAAGGTGGAATCAGATCGGCCGAGGTCGGGGTCAGACGGCTAAAAGAGTAATCTGGCCGTGGTGGTCGGCCTGAGAATGGGTTGAATGGAACAACCTGACACCGATTCCAAGTTCGAAGAGATAAAACCGTGTCCAATGAAGAAACTTGAAGATAAGTGGGGATTCGGATGTTAATTGCGCATTTAAAGATATTGCCACCTATGGATAGAGTCCCGTAATGGCAGTGTGTTCGTAATTTAGGAGTTTGTTAAATTGTTAGTTGTAATGGATCTCGTTAGGGATGATATGATGTTTTAAAAAGTAGTTTAGATAGAGTCCGAAGTTGTTACAAATATTTGTATCTCGGGTATAAATAGGACCCGAGACCCCGTGTATAAGGACGATTCAATCACTCTAATCTTCGGCGCATCGCCATCCTTTTCCTTTTGGACGAACACCCCGTTTGGCTTTGGGCCGCATCGTCTCGATCCCCGAACTCGTAAATGTTTGTCGTTAGTGGTGAGATTACTTGTTTTCGATGCTTCCATCGCAATGACACATTGGATTCAATAGTTTTGCTACGCCATATATCATATAGTGCATATGAACCAATCCGGTGTTTAGATCTATCTTGTAGTTGACTCGTCTTTTCGAGGCGTGTGGTCAACGAGGCTAGGTTTAAGGGCTGGTTGATTCGTATGCAGTATCTACCATCTTACGGAGTGTAAGTCGAAAGTAATAGATTGAATGCTTCTTTTGATACTTAATGCTGCATCAAGACTGAACTGTTGAGTCGTCTTTAGAATTGTTGGCAATCTATTCTTTTGGACTTACATTATCTAGGGATAGCGTCGGGGTTTCAGCCGACCTTATTTATCTTAATATGTTTCTTTTAATATAATTGTTATCAGATCTGCGGTAGGGCCGTAGTTCGTGTCTAGATTGTGCTTACTTACGTCCTTAATCTAGGAATGTTACGCCTGCACGAGATTCATTGGAACATCAGCCGATTTAATGTCAGTTTCCCGGCGTCGGCTGGTTTATTGATTTGTATATTTGTTATTCTTCGTCGTATTTGGATCGGATGGCTGATGATCGTCTTGGCATAGCCGATGCGCTTCGGTCGCTTGGCCCAAATATGGCTTGGAATAGCATATATACGTTCATCGAGTTCCTCGGCCGATCCCGTGGGGTTTGACCTAACGGTTAACGAATATTTTCTTGTATTTCTCTTGTTGATTGCGATCAAATCAACGGTACGCTCTACACATTGTAGGCAGCTAAGAAGGACCTGCACTGGAGTCAAGCAGATCTCCCAGGCCAGCGCGTGAGAGAGATTTCTCGTCAACACGCTTCTTGGCACGCCCAATGGGACTATCTTTGTCGGCTCGACTCGGACGAATAGACTCAGCCGGCAAGATGGTCGACTCCAAGATCCCCGGCATCACACAGATAATGTCGTACCGTAAAAATGGATCAACTATCTACGAACAAAGAAGCCGAGTATAAGAGGATGGTGGAGGAACTCCGAACAATTATCTTCAATCCTTCACCCAAACAAGGTCTGGAACGGTCCACCAAAAGTACAAGTTCAGCCTCAACGATACCATAGCATCCTCGTCGAGTGATGCGAAGGGCAAATGGAAAGTGGAAGAACCAACTCAAGTGCGGATGATCAGCCGTGTACTCTTTGCAAGATCGGATCGACTCGGCCGTCCATCACGCGCTGGTCAACCAGAGCAAGATCCTGGTCAACACCCTCAACAATATGATTTCTCATGTGGTTGATGCCAAGGTGGCCGAGCAGCTGCAAAGGGGCCCTACATATTTCACTGATGGCAAGTTTCCGATTACGGACACTAGTCACCCAAGACCGGCCGCTTCCACTAATAGCGCAGCCCAACCCGCCTGTGGGGAGTCGGCCACTTGAGTCCAAGCGGACGGCCGTGAAACCGCGGTCACTATTTTAAACCGACAACAGCCCGCCGTCCCAAGGTCAATTCGACATATTTCATCATAATCGGCAGCCGAGCCGATTGATCATGGCAGACAGCAGAATGCCTGGGGCCGACGCCTATTTTGCACCGCCAACGCCACCACCGAATCCCGCCGCCACCCGCCGATCATCGCTACCAATACCAAGGGGGTCGTCGGATCATCATTACCGGCCTCGACACCGCCACAGATGTATCGGCAGGCACGTATGCCGTATGACCCATACGAGCCGATACAGCAAGATAATAGGACCTGGGCCGAACTAATCGCATACGTTATGCGAGATCGGCCGGCCTCAAACCAAAAGACTCAGAAATATGTACCGGTACCCTTACCCGAGCATTTCAAAGAATTCCATTGCCCAACCGGTACAAAATCCTGGATTTCTCCAAGTTCTCAGGACAAGACAACGTATCTACTTACGAGCATATCAGCCGATTCTTAGCACAATGTGGTGAAGCATCGGCTACTGACCCCTTGAGAGTTCGGCTATTTCCCCTTTCTCTTTCAGGATCGGCCTTCACTTGGTTCTCCTCGTTGCCTTACAACTCGATTCAGAGTTGGGTCGATCTTGAGAAACAGTTTCATAGCTATTTTTATTCTCGCAACCATGAAATGAAGTTGTCAGACCTCACCAGCGTCAGGCAAAAACATAATGAATCGGTTCAGGACTACATTTAGCGCTTCAGAGAAATGAGAAACCGATGCTACAGCCTGGTGCTATCAGACGCCCAGTTGGCCAATTTAGCCTTCCATGGTCTGATCGCGCCAATCAGGGAAAGATTCTCTGCGCAGGACTTCGAAAGTCTAGCCCACCTAGCGCAGAGGGTAACGGCCCATGAACAACATTTCCAAGAAACCAGGAAGGCCGTCAAAACCATAACGCAAGTCGTCGTCGACTCAGATTATGGATCCGACGACAACGAAACGAAAGTGGGCAAACGAATGGGCTAAGAACAAGAAGGCCATCGCCCGCGCTGGCCGCCGAAGACGGCTAAAGAAGAGAAATACGATTTTGACATCACTAAAGCCGACAAGATCTTCGATTTACTACTCAAAGAGAAACAGTTTCAGTTGCCTGAAAATCATGTGATCCCGTCGGTCGAAGAGTTGAAAAAGAAAAAATGCTGCAAGTGGCACAACTCCACATCTCACGCCACGAACGATTGCAAAGTCTTCAGACAGCAGATCCAATCTGCCATCGAGGCCGGGAAGTTGAAGTTTGCTGACTCAAGTCGGCCCATGAAAGTAGACGGCAATCCGTTCCCGGTCAACACAGTCCATGCCGGCCTCGGACGAGTTGATCGGCAGGACAGAACGACGTACGGCTTAGCCGGTACGGTGATCGAGGCCGAAACAGGAGAGGGCCAGATTGGAAACCCCACCGCACAGATCAACATGGTGCGCCCAGTTATCAGGTCGGCCGGCCGACAGCCGATCCACGAACGAAGCAGATACCACCGTCAATATCGGTCTCGGCGTGAAGAAATCTACGACGAAGCACCTCGCCGGCACGAGCCAAGAGTCCAAAGCTGGCGGAACACAAAGCAAGCCATGACGATCCACATTGGCATTGCGGCTTCTTCGTGCATTGCGGGAATCCGGCATGAGACTACCAACACTAGAAGACTGCCCGACATGTAACAACCATCACAGTCATGACGAACACAGGAGCTCGTCATCCGCAAGCCCAGTCCGGTTCGTTCCCAGAGCCGTCCAACTAAACCGGAGACGGCGACCGGTCCACGATCGGCTCGGCCCGATCCATCAAGACTTCTTCGTCGACGAGAATCGGATGGGGACGATCGCAGAACAAGGAGGCCGACGAGGAGTGGATCGGCCAATCCCCTGGTGCCCGTCCGATCTATTTACGAAGACCCAAAAGAGGAGAATTCAGCGGCTTAAGCGTGAAGGGAGAGAGGACGAGGTGGCACAAATGATATACGAACAACGCCGTCGGCTGGGCAAGATTAAGAGATGGTGGGTACCCAAGTAGGAGAACGCTACGGCCACCGAAGAGCAAGGCGAAGAAAGCCCCGCCGACCAAGCCAGAAGGGCAGCCAAGGGGAAGGGTAAAGCTACCGCATCGGTCAACATGGTCTTCGTGTTGCCCGCCGATTCAGTGCCCCCGAAGCCGACGCAGATACTATCGAAGATGACCCAGCAAAACTAATGATCTCGCCAGACCAGGCCATCTTCGACAAGCCGGAAGGGACCGAGAATCGACATCTGAAGCCGTTGTACGTTAAAGGGTTCGTCAACGGCAAGCCGATTTCCAAAATGCTAGTCGATGGGGGAGCGGCAGTCAACCTCATGCCTTACGCAACTTTCAGAAAGCTTGGAAAAGGAGCCGAAGACCTGATCAAAACCAACATGGTACTCAAGGACTTCGGCGGCAACCCATCAGAGACCAAAGGCGTTCTCAACGTCGAGCTGACCATCGACAACAAAACAACGACGTTTTTTGTCATCGACGGGAAGGGGTCTTACAGCCTGCTGCTCGGAAGGGACTGGATCCACGCTAACTGCTGCATCCCTTCTACAATGCACCAGAGCCTCATCCAGTGGGACGGCGATAAGATCGAGATCGTGCCAGCCGACAGGTCAGTTAGTATCGTCAGTGCCGATTTGCCGCTTTTGGGAAATCGAAGGCATCGAATATTTATCTGGGAAAGTCTGGCAAGCCGATTTTCTAAACGTGTCCAATTCAACAATACAGCCCATCAGAAGTGACGAGCCGCAGCTGCTGCTTTGAACAAGACATGGTGGAGGGATCCAGCGTGCTCGGCATAGCCACCGCAGACGAAGACGATGGCAAGTTAGGACAAGGCTTCACGTCGGCCGACGAGTTAGAAGAGATCGACATCGGATCTGGCGACAAGCCAAGGCCAACGTACATTAGTAAAAATTTATCTCCTCTTTGTAGATCCCAACTTATTGAATTATTAAAAGAATATAAAGATTGCTTCGCGTGGGAATACTTCGAAATGCCGGTCTAAGCCGATCGATAGTGGTCCATCAGCTGCCAATCAAGGCAGGATATCGGCCATTCAAACAACCTCCCAGGAGGTTCAAAGCCGACATGTACGACGCAATTAAAGCCGAAATCACTCGCTTATACGACGCAGGTTCATTCGGCCTTGCCGATATGCCGAATGGGTCTCTAATATCGTCCCAGTATTAAAGAAGAACGGCAAACTTCGAGTATGCATCGACTTCAGAGACCTAAACAAGGCAACTCCAAAAGACGAATACCCAATGCCAATAGCCGACCTGCTTGTCGACGCCGCCTCAGGCCACAAAATCATCAGCTTCATGGACGGCAATGCAGGGTACAACCAGATATTCATGGCCGAAGAGGACGTCCATAAGACAGCTTTTCGATGCCCAGGTGCGATCGGCCTCTACGAGTGGGTGGTGATGACGTTCGGCCTAAAGAACGCCGGGGCAACATATCAAAGAGCAATGAATTATATTTTTCATGACATGATCGGTGCACTAATAGAGGTATACATCGACGATGTCGTCGTCAAATCAAGAGAGATAGAAAGCCACATTGCAGATCTGAGGCAGGTGCTTGAACGGACGAGGAAATATGGATTGAAGATGAATCCGTTTAAGTGTGTGTTCGGCGTGTCGGCCGGGCAGTTCTTAGGGTTCCTCGTTCATGAAAGAGGAATTGAGGTAACACCAAGGAGCATTAATGCCATTAAGACAATCCAACCCCCTAAGGATAAAAGACAACTCAAATCATTGATCGGAAAGATAAACTTCATTAGACGGTTCATAGCTAACCTCTCAGAGAAAATGAAACCGTTCACACCATTGCTTCGGCTTAAGGCCGATCAGATATTCACATGGGGGGCAGAGCAACAGAAGGCGTTAGACGACATAAAAAATTATTTAAGCTCTCCCCCAGTTCTAATGCCCCCGCAGAAAGGAATGCCATTCAAGCTGTACCTGTCTGCCGACGACAAGTCAATCGGCTCCGTTCTGATCCAAGAAGTCGATGGCAAGGAAATGGCCATTTTCTATCTTAGCCGGCGGCTACTAGATGCAGAGACTAGATATTCACCCGTCGAAAAGCTATGTCTGTGCCTCTATTTCTCATGCACAAAATTAAGGCACTATCTGCTGTCCAATGAATGCACCGTAACTTGCAAAGCCGACGTAGTCAAGTACATGCTATCGGCTCCAGTGCTCAAAGGGAGGATCGGAAAGTGGATATTCGCGCTGACCGAGTTCGATCTGAGGTATCAGGCCCCAAGGGTAGTAAAAGGACAGGCCCTGGCCGATCTCATTGTGGAACATAGAAACGACTCAATCAACTCCGTAGAAATCACGCCTTGGACCCTGACTTTCAATGGCTCAGCATGTACCAACGGCCGTGGAATCGGCTTAGTTCTTATCTCACTCAAGGGGGCAAGCTTCGAGTTCGCTCGCCATCGACCCCCACGTTACGAATAACCAAGCCGAGTATGAAGCCGTTCTCAAGGGGCTACTCCTACTCGGAGAAATGGAGGCCGACGCGGTCGAGATAATGGGAGACTCGTTGCTCGTCATTAGTCAATTGTCGGAGAATATGAGTGCAAAAACGACACACCGATGATCTATCATCAACGGTGCCGGAGTTGATGGAAGGTTTTCGGCTAGTCACTTTGAAGCATATTCCCGTGGAGTAGAACACGGAGGCCAATGACTTGGCTCAAAGGGCATGCTACCGCCGATGCTAAGAGACGTCGACATAGGCGTCGCCACCATGACGACCGACGATTGGAGATTCGACGTCTACAATTACCTCAAAACCCTTCTCAATCGGCCACAAGGAAGCTACGGTACAAAGCGTTGCGGTACGTGTTGCTCGACGAAGATTTATACTATCGGACAATCAATGGCATACTGCTCAAGTGTTTGAGCGCCGATCAAGCCACAGTGGCTATCGGAGAGGTACACGAAGGAATCTGCGGCACACATCAGTCAGCACACAAAATGAAGTGGCTGCTTCGCCGAGCTAGATATTTCTGGCCGACAATGCTAGAAGATTGTTTTAAATACTATAAAGGATGCCAAGACTGCCAAAAATTTGGCACGGTGCAACGAGCTCCGGCGTCGGCCATGAACCCGATCATTAAACCATGGCCTTTCAGAGGGTGGGGCATGGACATGATCGGCCAAATCAATCCACCTTCAAGCAAGGGGCACAAGTTTATACTAGTGGCCACAGATTATTTCACAAAATGGGTAGAAGCGATTCCCCTCCGAAAAGTGGATTCTAAAGACGCAATCGAGTTCGTCAAGGAACACATCATCTACAGGTTCGGCATTCCGCAAACGAGAACGACCGACCAAGGGTCCATCTTTGTCTTGGACGAATTCATCCAGTTCGCCGACGGCATGGGAATCAAGCTGCTTAACTCTTCGCCGTATTACGCACAAGCCAATGGTCAGGCCAAAGCGTCAAACAAAAGCTTAATCAAGCTGATCAAAAGGAAGATATCTGAGCATCCCAAACAATGGCACACCCGATTGGCCGAAGCTTTGTGGGCCTATCGGATGGCATGTCATGGGTCCATCCAAGTTCCGCCATACAAACTGGTCTATGGACACGAAGTGGTACTTCCATGGGAAAGCGTAATCGGCTCAAGATGCATTCAGTTGCAAGACCAACTCACAGCCAACGACTATTACAATCTCATGATAGACGAATCGGAGGATCTTGCCTTATCCAGAATGAGAGCTTTAGAAAAAGTAACAAGAGATAAGGAACGGGTAGCCAGACATTACAATAAAAAGGTCGTCCCTAAATCATTTGAGGAAGGCGAGCTCGTTTGGAAGCTCATATTCCCAATCGGATCCAGAGATAACAAATTCGGCAAATGGTCGCCGAATTGGGAGGGGCCTTTCAAGGTCCACAAATGCGTATCCAAAGGAGCCTACATGCTGAAAGGACTAGATGGGGAGGTATTCGGAAGGGCCCTCAACGGAAAATATCTAAAGAAATACTACCCGAGCGTGTGGATCAACGCGTGAGTCGGCTATCGCCACAATAGGCCGACCCACGACAGCCGATGCCTTATGGGGCATCGCCTTTAGGCATTCGCTTTCCCCTCCCACGCCCCATGATCGGCTCAGGACCCCCGGTAGCGATCTACATGACTACTATCACCAAGTTTTGTCGACATCGAAGCTATCACCAAAACTTAGGGGGCATACACATACGCTACACATGCGTGAGACAATCGACAATGCGCATGGTCGGAAAAGCCAACTTTTGACCAATCAAGCTGTGGAGTTGAGGAAACCTCAAGTCGAAGGAACCCAGAACATTAAACCGCGTTTTATTCAGAGTCGGCGCAAGGCCGTCTTGGATTACATGTTTGCCAGGTACTCCCTAATGGCCGCCAGGGCTCGTTCAAAGGGCTATGCAGTTTCCATTTCCAGAGCATCCAGGATCAGATGCTCCAACCGAGTGACCCTTATGTCGGTAGTGGTGATCAACAACTCGTTGGCGAGTTGGGCCTACCTCCCCTCCAGCCGGTCGAGGCGCGCGAGCGTCGGGTACGCCATGGGGGCAGCAGCCAGAATGCCACCGAGGTGGAAAGGCGGCCTGGCCGCCGGGTGGCGAGCCTCCAACTCCCTAAAGCGCTTTAGCTGCGCCCTCACCCATCGGTCCTGGCTGACCGACAGCTCGTACGACGTCTCCATGATTCCCTGGATCACCCGAAGCGGGTGCGGCGGCTGCAATGGATTCTGTCCCTGAGTTTTCGAAAATAGAAATCGGTGAGAGTAGAAGAGTTGAGGTACCACCTGGTTCACCGACGAACTAGAAGACGCCATGAGAAGCCTGGCCGCAGAATCAAAGGACTAGGTGTTTCACTATTGAAAGTTCGTCGCTTTCGGTCGTGAATCATTCAGAAGAGCCGGGGAAGCCCATTTATAGAAAGAAAAGATACGATTCTTAGATATGAAAGGTCGCTGCCAACCCGGGAGTCAAAGAGATCATTATTAAGGGCGTCGGGAATCGTTGAAAACCAGCGATTGCGCAGGTGTGGATGCCTGTCACCCTGGGCTCACGGGTTCCCGGGGTACAGATTCGAGAGGGTCGGCCTACGAAAACAGGGCGACGACGTAATCGGATATTGTCAGCCGATGGCTAGAGAATCGAACAACCGAAAGATGGACGTTGAGCGTTGGGGCGTCACTTCGAGCAATTTCAAACTAAACGATACGAGCACGATTGATACATCGTCCGTACATCACAAAGCACATGTTAGAGAAACACGAGCCGACCTCGCAGGGTCGGACATTTTACAATCTTCATTTCTTTAGAAAATCGGCTATCGCCGATACGACTGTCAGCCTAACCTGGTCGATCTCGCCGATTGCCCTGAGGTCGTCGACCTCAGACCCCGCCACCGATCGAGCACTCTGCACCAAGCCCCGTAAATGCGCAACAGCCGCCCCGATGCTTCTACGCTCAGCTTCAACCCTGGCCGGCAAATCGGCCATATACTCTTCATGGATATCGATCTCGTTGGTAATCTGAACGAGATCGGCTACCAGTTTGTGTCGACGGGCACGAAGTTGTTCAAGCTTGGCTGCCGGCTCGGTTCGTAGGCGGTCGAAGGCGTTTTTCGGGCTTCAATGGCGTCTTTGGTCGATTGGATGGCGGCCGACCGTGCCTGACTCTCACGCCGATCAATGACTCGCTGCCGGGCTCGTTCGTATTTTAGCCGGTAGGCTTCCATGAAGGTCGCCGCGCGATGGCTTTAGCTACAGATCCGGCAACCGGTCTTGGATATCCCCGAACCGTGCGCGTATGGAGCCGCAGCCGACCACCAATGCATCTAATGAGGCGTCCAGTCGGTTGCTGATATCAGCCAGGGTGGCCTTCAGGTTCTCAGCCGACGCGGCAAGCGTTTCCTCGTCAGCATTGCCGGGCTCCTCGAACTCCGACAAGTCGAAGTTGAGAAGATCGGCCACGCGCCGCGTAAGAAAGAACGGGTCGGGGCATGGCAAAACCAATGGTCGGGCCGGTCGCCTTACCGTCGGCGCCGTCGTCGAGATTACCGGTTCGGCTGGATCATTCCCCGCGGCCATCTGGCATTCCCTGCCTGTGTCGTCGTCGCCGCCCCCAGCAGGCGTGGTACATTCGCTCAGCGCCTGCGGAGCGGCCGGCGGGGACCGCGGAAGCTGCAAAAGGGAAACGGGATTAGCAGACGAACTAATTGATTGTCACAGACAAAGGGATAAGAGCCGATTACCGGTAGAGCAGGGCGAGGGGCGCGACCGGCCAGTTTCTTGAACTACGGGGAACAGACAAATCAGATACGGGTGGACATCGCAAGGCCAGGAACAGCGAAGTAAAAACTTACGGGAGGATGTCTCATCGGCGGGCTTGGGGCTGGCGGAGCATCAGTTGGGGCATTTACCGATTCAGGACTCGAAGCCCCGGTTTCGACCGTCGCCTGGACGGCTACTGGCGCCTCTTCGTCGGCAGCAGCGTTGAGGAACCGCTCGACGGCCGGATCTAGAGGAGGGGGGCTGTCGGCCGAGGCGATCAGTTCTATTCTTTCACCCTTTTGGGGGCAGGCGCAGCCGATGGACGCGGCGGTGGCGCCATCTTCCGTTTTGGTGCGATCGAATGGCGCACCTGCCCTCGCAATAAAGACGAAAGGTTGGGCGCCCCCCAGCCGATGGCCGACGGAGCAAGGCCCCCAGTGTCCAAAACGCTTGGTTTGTATTCAATGGGGCGCCCAGAATTGCTTACCGTCGGCCGCTCCATTTCTGTTTCCTGCGAAGTCAAAGCACGAATGTTAAATCGGCTGACACGGTCGGTGAATGAATCGCAGGAAAGGAATAATCAGCTGTGAGTAGAAATATACCGAGGGGATCTCGTCCGGCAGGAGCAAGTCAATGTAGCAAGACGGCCGTTGGTGAAAAATGTGGCATCTAAGTTCGAACCACCATCGGTCGTAAGCGGCGCTTCTTCTTGTCGACAGGGTGATTCTGCCGGCATCGGCGAAGGTAGGACCGGCTATGTTCAGCAGCGAGTTCATCATCAGATCTTGGCCGACCGCTCCTCTGGTCTCAATCTTATCAGCGTAAAAGAAGCTGATGGGAAGTTGCCCGAGGCCAAATTGCCTCGCTGCCGATGCCGGGTAGTAAAATTCATAACTCTGAGCTGTTGATCAGCCTTGATGAACCCCGGTCGGCAGAGTGCAGGGAGATAAAGGGGCGAAGAGCAATTTTCTACACCTTGGACTATCGGCTGAGTTGAGGTCGTCCCATTTGAAATCGATCGGCAGCTCGAAAGATCCTTGGTCGGAGTAGAAGTATCAGGTGCGGTTATCGCGGGATAACCTATCGTAGAAAGCTACGAACCAATCGGCCAACAGCTCAGCCGATTGCCTTGAACCTGTATGGGCGGCGGCTGCTTCTCCATAGTTGGTGCATCGCCCGGTGGTGATTTGGTCACCTTCTTCATCTTCGATTGGCTCCAGCCTTGGGAATCCGACGTCTGCCAGGCGGGGCCGACCGGCCATGTTTTGGGTGGCCAACACCAGCCAGATTTGGAGGAACCACCAGGGGCCGCCGGTGTTGACTGGGGCGTCGGCGGCTATTTTTGTGGCGGCTTGATGCAACATTTGATATGTGTAGCCGAGGAGATATTTTCCCAATGCGAACTCCGTCCCGTCGGCTAGGATTTCGGCCATTATTTGCCAATTAGCGGTCGGCCCACAGCTCGATCCACAGAACACAAATTTTTCTAGCCACATCATCAGGAAGGTGGTATATTCCCGGTGGCTGACTGTTCCATCTTTCATGTTTTGGGCAATGAAACCACTCCATCCACCGATGGCTTTGGTTTTAAATTGGTGTTGGCCTTTTCGGTTCAAGACACATGGATTAGCCGATGATTCGATGTCCAGCCCAGTTGTCATATGCACATCGGCTAGTGTGATGGTCATCGGCCCTTGCCTGAAGAGGAAGGCATTGAAACTGTCGTTCCAAAAGTAGGCCGCGGCCGATAGGAGTGGTTCGTCTTTTTCCATGCTGGCGATGGACAGTTCCAAGCATTGGGCAAGCTTTCTTTCTTCCCATTGGGTGTACTTAGCCGATTGTATCCTCTTGTACCATTCGGTCCAGGCCGTGTCGGTAGACGGCCAAGCCTTGAAAGTCCCGTTCCAGTGGGAAAGAGACGGTTTGGCAGTGTTGAAGGGCATGCGGTTGGTTTCGGCTATGATCACGTCAGTTGGGTCTGTATCGCCGATAGGCCCAAGGAAGTATTTTCCCTCTTGTGTTAAATTGGGGATGAGCACTTGGTGAGAGAGGTGCTGCAATTCGAAGGAGGAGGAAAAAGTACTGATCAGAGGTGATGGTGTTTATAGTTTGGAATAAGAAAAGTATTAATTAGTAAGTGCGGGATGAGGTGATATTGAAAATTACCAAGCAAACTTTTGGTATAAGGGTGTTTGGAGGAACGAGTTGAGGGTAAGATTATAAAGTAAAAAAAGGGAAGGGAAATACCTGAGGGAATTCGTTCGTGGTGGTGGCTGGGGCAGTTCCAGTGGCGGCAGCAGGCGATGTTGCGGTCGCGGCAGGCGCGACGGTGGCCGGCGAGTTGGAGGTGCTTGAGGTCACAGCGGAGGCCATCGGGGAGGTTGGAGACGAAGATGGGGTTCGAAGAATGTGGAAAGTGTCAAACGCCAATGGAGTCGCCGGAGGAGAGAGAGTAGGGCAGGAGGTTTGTTTGAGAAGGAAGCCGAGCGCACGATGGGAGCGTGGGTGGCTCGCCCGAGGAAAGTGGATATTTAAAGAGCCCTTGGGAGAAGCCGAGACGATTCGGGCCAAGAAGGGAATAGGAGTTTGAGTAGATAAACAAATCCGCAACACTTTATGTTACGGACTTGGGGGGCATGCGTTAACACTGGAATTTGGTAATGAGGTTCCTAAGTCCTAAGAAAGCAAGGTGGAATCAGATCGGCTGAGGTCAGGGGCTGTATCGGCTAAAAGAGTAATCGGCTGCAGGGCTGGTCGGCTGAGAATGGGTTGAATGGAACAACCGACAGCTGATTCCGAGTTCAGAAGAGATAAAACCGTGTCCAATGCAGAAACTTGAAGATAAGTGGGGATTCGGATGTTAATTGCGCGTTTAAAGATATTGCCACCTATGGATAGAGTCCTGTAATGGTAGCTGTGTCTGTAATTTAGGAGTTTGTTAAATTCTTAGTTGTAATGGATCTCGTTAGGGATGATATGATGTTTTAAAAAGTAGTTTAGATAGAGTCCGAAGTTGTTACAAATATTTGTATCTCGGGTATAAATAGGACCCGAGACCCTGTGTATAAGGACGATTCAATCACTCTAATCTTCGGCGCATCGCCATCCTTTTCCTTTTGGACGAACACCCTGTTTGGCTTTGGGCTGCATCGTCTCGATCCCCGAACTCAGGTAAATGTTTGTCGTTAGTGGTGAGATTACTTGTTTCTGATGCTTCCATCGCAATGACACATTGGATTCAATAGTTTTGCTACGCCATATATCATATAGTGCATATGAACCAATCCGGTGTTTAGATCTATCTTGTAGTTGACTCGTCTTTTCGAGGGCGTGTGGTCAACGAGGCTAGGTTTAAGGGCTGGTTGATTCGTATGCAGTATCTACCATCTTACGAAGTGTAAGTCGAAAGTAATAGATTGAATGCTTCTTTTGATACTTAATGCCGCATCAAGACCGAATCGTTGAGTCGTCTTTAGAATTGTTGGCAATCTATTCTTTTGGACTTACATTACTCGGGGATAGCGTCGGGTTTCAAACCGACCTTATTTATCTTAATATGTTTCTTTTAATATAATTGTTATCGATCTCGCAGAGGGCCGTAGTTCGTGTCTAGATTGTGCTTACTTACGTCCTTAATCTAGGAATGTTACGCCTGCACGAGATTCATTGGAACATCAGCCGATTTAATGTCAGTTTCCCGGCGTCGACTGGTTTATTGATCTGTATATTTGTTATTCTTCGTCGTATTTGGATCGGATGGCTGATGATCGTCTTGGCATAGCCGATGCGCTTCGGTCGCTTGGCCCAAATATGGCTTGGAATAGCATATATACGTTCATCGAGTTCCTCGGCCGATCCCGCGGGGGTTTGACCTAACGCTTAACGAATATTTTCTTGTATTTCTCTTGTTGATTGGCAGATCAAATCAACTGACACGCTCTACACATTGTAGGCAGCTAAGAAGGACCTGCACCGGAGTCGCTGCATCTCCCGTGCCGCGCGTGAGAGAGATTTCTCGTCATCAACCTGCGGTTAGACCGGTCAGAGGACCCGGTCAGACCGGCTATAGACCTTCGGTCAGACTGGCCAGCAGGCCCGGTCTGACTGTTCTCCTGCGCAGAACTTGCTTCGACTTTGGTTCGATCACCAAAAACCATCTTAGCTTTCTCGTCAGATGGTATTGGCACATCATAAGACCCTATCTTGATAGTAATCACCTCCGAAGTCCTCTCTTTCGCCTTAATACGCTTTTGCGCCCTCTTTTCCTCCTCGAACCGATTCTTCAACGGAAACCAGCTTCCATTTGACGAAGATATGCGCTCATGTACTGATCTCCTCTCCCTTCCCCATCCTTGATGAAATTGCATTGGAGGCATATGATTATACATTGGTGGGATTGCCCGCCATGGCATAAAATAAGGGAAAGGATATTCCGGCGGCGGCATTGGGCAAGGCCCCCATGGCATGACTTGAGGATAAATGTGGGAACGACGGCTCCAACGCCCTTGGCAAGTGACCAAATTGCTCCCTAGGAGGTGATCTTGGTCTCTTGCCCTTGTTACGCTCCTTCTCCATGCTTCTCTTCTTATATTTGTTCAAGAGCATATCAAAAGAGACCTTCGGCTTCCGGGGTTTTCTTGAACTTGAAGCTTTACCTTCATTCTTCTTCCAAATGCCACCCTCTGGATCCTTGGGCACGAGCATCTTGGGTCTAGACTCTCCAACCATAACCCCTTTCCCTTAGCGATCCGGCTTGCTTCACCGAATCAAGACTTTTTTGTCATTGAAGTCAATGACATTAACAGAAAAGGATCGCTATCAAGCTTCATCTTGGAGCCCTCAGTAAACTTCAATCGTTCTTCCTCTATGGCCGATTGAACCTGTTGACGAAACACATTACACTCATTAATAGAATGAGAATAAGAATCATGCCACTTATAGTAAGACCGACGCTTCAATTCTTCTATTGAGGGTATGACATGGCCTTTAGGCGCTTAATCTACTTCTCTTGCAAGAGATAATCAAAGATTTTATCACATTTGGCCACATCAAAACTATACTTAATCTCACTTTGCCGATCCTTGCGAGGAGTCGACGTCAAGCTAGAGCAAACAAAAGGCTTATTTTTATTAGTCCAGACCACTCAACAACATACATATCATAATCGCCCTCATCATTATCGAATCACTATCATTAGAGCAATCAACCATACTAACACGAGGTCCTTTGTTATTATCTCTAACAAATTTCTTACTATCCCTGACCCGTCTTTCCTGAACCAGAGCCTTCTGCATGACTTGACTAACATCAAGAAATTGTTGGCCATCTAACCTTTCTTTAATAGGAGCAAATAAACCACTAAAAGCAAGATCGGCCAAATCTTTTTCAGTTATATTCAAACTAAAATATCAGTTTCTACCATCTCTAAATCTCTTAATATAATCACTGACATATTCATTATACTTTTGCTTAACCGGTATCAAATCACATAGCCTAAGCTCAGGTTCACCAGTATAAAAATAATCATGAAATTTCTGCTCTAGTTGAGCCCAAGTATGGAATTTGTCGGTAAAGAAGTAAACCATGTAAAAGCAGTACCAGACAAAGATAGGAAAAACAAGCGCAATTTGAAGGCATCGAAGTACTAGCTTCTCCACATTGCGCTAAGAATTGGCCTATGTGCTCCCATGTAGTCCTATTATCCTTACCACTAAATTTAGAGAACTCAAGAACTCTATAACCACGAGGATATGGGATATTATCAAAATAATCGGGATACGACTTTTGGTAAACCTTAGCACGATTCCTCGCCTCAATTCCAAAGGACTCTCTAATGATATTCCTAATCCGTTCCTCCATATTTTCAGGCCTCGACGGATTGGGTATGTTTGGCGGCCTAAAAAGTGGATGTTACGGCACAATATTACCATATTGGCCATACCTAGTGTCGTGCGGATAACCTCTATTAGGATCATTGTATTGATTAGGAACATGTGGAGGAATTTGTGCATGAACATTAGTTACAGGAGAGTCGTATACAGGAACATGGTATAAAACCGAATTACCCGTGATTGGATCTATATCCTGTACCGGCACCAGTGCACCGGTTTGACCGGCCCAGGGCCCGGTCTGACCGGCCATATAGCCGCCTGTCAGACCGATGAAGGGAACGGTCGGACCGGCCTCGTTGGCTGGTCTAACCGATGTAGGGTGCACCGGCCGACCCAGAGGTCCTGGCCTGACCGACCGGGGCGGCAGTAATCTCTCCCCCCGGGTTGTTGCGTGATCGCCCCATCGGTTTTGCTAAATATTTGATGAACAGGGGCTTGGCTAGTGCTTGCAAAAGAGGTAGATGGTAAATCGGCCATGAGAGAACCGAAGTTAGCACTCATATAAGTATCAATCATCCTATTAAAGCAAGACTCTACAGTAGATTCAAGTTTGTTGTTGACGGCGGCAGTCACAGATTCATCTACTGAGCTTGCCACAAGATTTTGAATAGGAAGCGCAACATTATCAGTACTTACCTCATCACGGACGACCTTGAGCGGACTCCTGGATTTGAGGACCATGCCTTGACATGTTTTGGTGCACGATTTGTCCAAAATCTCCCGCGTGATCACCTTGATCTGCTCCTCCATTATCTTGCGTGCTTCCCCGTCAAGATCATCCAATGAAACATGCATGACTTTGGATGGATCCACCTCCTATGGGACTTGCTTTGACATCGCGGTGTCGAAATTGAGATGGCGTTGAACGGATTTTCCCAGTGGAGTCGCCAAAAATCGTGTTGGCAACTTTTTTGACAAGAAGATGAACACGATCGAAACACCTAAACGCCTTGCGGTGATATGGAGTCGTCAACCACCTCGATCTAGCAAAAAAATAAACCAAGATGGGTTTTGTAGATTAAACCAGCTAGCGAAGCCAATTTGAATAGAATGATGGATAAATACCCGCCTCGTGGGCAAACGAAAGGTTTTCAGGACAAACCTACAAAGAGGTGTCGCACTCTCGCAGCGGCGGCAGACGATTTACAACGCAAATCGGCAAAGATGGACGAACTAATATGAAGAAATGTAAAAGAACGATTCAATTGGCTAAAAACTAGAAACTAGATTAGATCTTGTGTATTGTGTATGTGTATTGCCAATTGAACCGGCCTTAGCCCTTAAATAGGGGTTGGTCTTGCCGTCTATAAGCCCTCTCCTACGTCCAATTCGGGATAGACACCTTAAAAAACCCGAAACATACCCTACGGAGCAAGGAAACCTGAGTACCGATAAGATCAACTCGGTTTTGGACTCGCCGGTCGACCGCCACATGCCGCCGGCCCGACCGACCCTTAGGCCCGGTCTCGACCGGCCCATACATGACGGTTAGACCGGCCCTCTGGAGGAAATCGGCGGATTCTCCAAATATTGATAATTTTTCCTATTTTAATCCTAGATGTCAATTTTGGATGTAAACAGTCAGCTTTTGGCTTTTAAAAAGTTGAAACAAACATGACCTTACTCAAAGTGAGGTTTCTTCAATAATCCATCAACTCACTTGTTCCAACTGCCAATGGACGAACAGTATGACGGCGTCCATTTTTTTGTTCTGTTCTCATCTCGGTTCGTCCATTTTTTTTTGTTCTCATCTCGGTTACTAGTGGTTCGCTATAATTTGCAGAGCCAATATAAAAGTAATTTCATGTGAGAAATGTAAGTATATATTTGCATTGCAATCAACCACTAAGAAAGGTGAAAGGTAAAAGACATGTACCTCAGTATTCTACTTTCAAAACCAGCACGACCGCAATATTTAGCCTGCAGCTACACGACGTTACATTATAAAATAAATAGATAACGTTCTATTATATCTTAAATCTTCCTACTCCTTCAGTGTTAAAACATAACAATTTTTTATCTGTATTTTATTCTAAACCCTTCCTCTATTTTATTTCTTCTTCTATTTTCTTTTTTCAATCTATCGTAACATTTTTTCACACATGTTTTTTTAATATCCATGTCTTAAAAGTTCTTATATTTTCGACGAAGGTAATACTATGTTTTAAATTAAAAAAACTGTAAAACAGCTCTTGTCACAGATTCACTGATATGGCTTAGACATTTGTCATATTATTATTTTTTGTGATACACGTACATACAGTACTTTTAGGTTGTGTTCTTTCCTCCTCCTTCCCAACTTCTACTTTCTCATTTTTCGCGCGTAGACTCCCAAACTACTAAACGGTGTTTTCTAAAAAATTATAGGAAAATTGCTTTAAAAAGTTATATTAATCTATTTTTTAATATTTTTTAATTTTTTATAGTTAATACTTAATTATATGCTAACGAGACATTCCATTTTTTCATGCCAAAATGACAAGCTTTGGATTCGAACACGTACTTAGTCCTCTTCTTGGTTAAAATGCCAAAATGGCAAGCTTTGGATTCGAACACAGACTTAGTCCTCTTCTTGGTTGGCACTTGATAGGATGGAACTATCTTCACCTGCAACTTGCAAAACAACACCGATTTCCAGTATGGGATGAACATATTTCTCACCTCTTCTATGGCCAATCCTTTATGTTGTTTTCTTCCCTGATCTGTTTCTGTTTACATGAGACAATTAGCATCTGGCGCATAACAAAGTCACGAGAATACTCAGAACTGGGAAGCAAATAGTATTCATGCTGCCGTCAATAACCAACAAGGTGACACTTGGAGGTTATGTATTACACTACTTAATTTATATCAAATATTTCCTCATCTTGTTAATTGGCTGAGTTACTAAGGATGTTACTTTAGAGTTTAGAAGAACAATGTAACTAAGGATGTATATGTTAATTTGTTTTCACATTAGTTTCATTAGTACATAATAGACTCAACAATTAAACAATTGCCATAATAGAATTTCCAATACATAGTTTCTATAGGTGGGACCAAATAATTCAATCATCCCTTTCTCCCCTTTCCATTTGTTGATTTACAGAGTAATTTTGTGCCACAGACATAACCTTGATACTTTTCTTATTTCTTCATGTATATGTTTGTTTGTGTGTCTTGGTTGTCACATGCAAGATATATTTATAGGTCTTATCTCCTTAACTCTCTTTGTAATGTTTTTAAAGTAATACCATTAGAAGCGAGCCAACCTAAGCTAAGGCCCATTCCCATAGCCCACTCCACCTCCTCTCCTTGCATCCAAACCTTAAGACACTATAGAGGGACCAAACGTCTCTCTCCTCCTCAGTTTTCATGGTGCACACATTTCTCTTCCCTCTCCGATCTCCACAAATAATTTTCCTCTCTAGATCCCCTCCACTGTAGTATGGATCAAGGAGCAAAGAATAAAAATGGAATGGGCAAGAGAAGAATCATAAGAAGAAATAATAGGTCAATGTATACTCTATACACTAGTACAGATCCCTGATGGCCCATCACATGACTGAGGTTTGTGGACTGTCACAACTAAGTCATCTCGAACGGGCCTAAAAAGATGCCGACAAAGATATACTCGCACAGACATGTCGGATGCGCACAAATCTAGAACCAGTCACAGATGATACTTATCGGTGATGGGCTCAATTAAAAGTCCAACAAAGATAACCAATATTATCTTTGTCGGGTCCCAATAGAAGCCCGTCACCAATGTTTATCATCGATGATGGGCTCAAACTTATAGCCTGATTGATATAACAATTAGGCTCGTCACCGATGAGTGTTGTCGGTGATGGGCTTGTACTTAGGCCTGATAAAGATAACTACAATACACATCACAGCTGCTAGTTCGTTGGCTGTTACAAATAATTATTGCACGCTATAAATACTCCAACCACCTAGTGGAGTGGTTATCCCACCGTTCACTGTTTTGATGGGAGGAGGAAGAGAGCGAATTTTTGTCTTTTTTCCCAAGAAATAAGAAAGTGCAAAAATAATTAAAAAATAGTAGTCATTTCTCATAAATCTAGTAAATACTTACCTACAAAATGTTTATCTAATATTTTTCCACTTTTTGCAGCTCGCTATGGATCGAAGCTAGATGTATGGGAAAACCGTGTGACGTTATAGGAAGAGTATCGAAATGGTATGCTAAATTTTATAAACGCCACGGAGGAGGATAGGAAAAGAAGAAAGAGCGATTACATGTGTTGTCCATGTGCAGATTGCAAAAATGAGAATATGTTTGGTAGCAGAGTGGACGTACACGCTCATATGATACAATGAGGATTCATGGAGGGCTACACATGTTGGGTGAAACATGGAGAGCAAGAATCAGGCAGTGGTGCAGCTGCAGACAGAAGTGATGCACAAAATCAAGAAGATGAAGATGAACATGACATGTTTGTACCTTCTCCATTGGGCGATGAAATGGTAGATGAGGATCACGATCTGCTGCAAGACATGTTACGTGACGTTGAGGACCCAACATAGAACGAGAGAGATTCCATGAAGTTCAGCAGGTTGGTCAGTGACTCGGAGAAGCTTCTATACGCCAAAAGCAAGGCAAAACACACCAAATTGTCAGCTACCTTGGAGCTAATGAAGCTGAAGGCAAATAGTGGATGGGCAGACAAGAGTTTCTCACTGCTTTTGGGAATTTTGAAGATCATGCTTCCTGACAAGAACACATTGCCCGAGATGACATATGAAGCAAAACAGGTTTTGTGTCCCCTGGGGTTAGAGGTCCGTAGAATTCACGCTTGTCAAAACGACTGCATAGTGTACCACAAGCAATATGCGGACTTAGATGCTTCTCCTGCCTGCAAGGCTTCTCGATACAAGAGAACGAAAAGTGCTGACGAAGGAAAGAAGTCAAAGCGGGGTGGTCTGGCGAAGGTTATGTGGTACATACCTATAATTGATCGTTTCAAGAGAATCTTTGCCAACCCCAAGGAAGCAGAGTTAGTACGCTGGCATGCCACATAGAAGGAACAATGGTATGCTAAGACACCCCGTAGATTTGATTCAATGGAGAAATATTGACCGAAGATACCCAGAATTCGCAGCCGACCCTAGAAACATGAGAGTATGTTTGTGTACGGATGGCATGAATCCTTTCGGAGACATGAGAAGTTCTCATGTTTGTGTACAGATGGCATGAATCCTTTTGGAGACATGAGCAGTTCCCATAGCACTTGGCCAGCTTTGATTGCAAACTATAACCTACCGCCATGATTGTTCTTCAAAAGAAAATACATTATGCTGTGCATGTTAATCCAAGGACCGAAACAAACCGACAATGACATTGATGTGTTCTTGGAGCCTGTTATCGATGACATTGAGACTCTCTGGAAAGAAGGTGTGGAAACTTGGGATGCGTACGGCCAAGAGAACTTCAACCTACACATTCTATTGTTCTGCACCATTAATGACTATCCTGCACTTGGCAATCTTTCTGGACAAACTATGAAAGGAAAGAAGGTGTGCTTCGACTGTATGGAACATACACGTAGTAAGTGGCTGAAGAAATCCGGAAAGATGGTTTACACGGGTCATATGAGATGGCTCCATCTCCAACACGCATTTAGAAGAACAAAGAAACTTTTCAACGGTAAGATGGAACTTCAAACTTTACCCAAGGATCTGAGCGGATATGAGGTCCACAACATGGTCAAGGACATAAGTACTGAGTTTGGGAAGAAAAGAAAACAAAGTAAAGCAACGAACATGGGTATGTGGAAGAAAAAATTCTTTTTTACTTCCTTACTGGAAAGATATCGAGGTTCGTCATTGCATTGATCTGATGCACGTAGAAAAGAATGGGTTGAAAGCACGCCTTGATCTACAGGAGATGAATATTCGTAGCGAAGTCCTGCTTATAACAGATGCAGAGACAGGCAGAGTGTACCTCCCTTTAGCATGCCACACATTGTCGAAGGATGAGAAGATCGCAATGTTCATGCCTCAGAGATATCAAAGTTCCATTAGGCTATTCAGCAAGGATATGTAAGTACGTCAAATTGGACGATCTGAAATTGGTTGGAATGAAGTCTCACGATTGTCACGTGCTCATCACACAGATCTTGCCAATTGCTATCAAAGGCATTCTACCACCCAAAGTCTGCCAATGATTCAACGTCTGTGTGCCTTCTTCAATGCAATCGGTCAGAAGGTTATAGATCCCAAGACCTAGATGGATTGCAGATCGATATTCTCAATACCCTCTGTCACATGGAGATGTTTCTTCCGCTATCTTTCTTTGATATCATGATTCATATCCTTGTTCATCTCATGAAGCAAACAAAACTATGTGGCCCAGCATTTCTAAGATAAATGTATCCGTTCGAGAGGTACATGGGAGTTCTAAAGTCTTACATGATAAACAGAGCAAAACCAAAGGGGAGCATCATTGAAGGTTACACGATCGAAGAGGTTATTGAGTTTTGCATTGATTATATGGCCAAGGCGATCCTATTGGAGTACCAGCATCTTGTCACGAAGGAAGGTTGTCAGGTGTTGTCGACGGGTGGATTGGCAGTCCTCAAAGGGGGGTGCCCAAAGAGGTGAAAGAGGATGGTATAGAAGCTGTCCTCCAACGGATCCGATGGTCGACTCGAGTCCTGAGACGAGCCAAAGAGCAAAGACACAGAGGATTATACTGGTTTAGCCCTCTCGAAGGATAATAGGCCTACGACCAATGTTCTTTGTTGGGGTGTATGATGAACAAGAGTTACAAGAAAGAGTTCTTGGGGGCCTAGAACAAGCCGGTCAAGAACTCAGAATGAGGATGCTCGAGTTTCATTCCAAATCAACCTCCCCTTGGCCCCCTCACCCTGCCCTCCCTTTAATAGCTCAAGGGGGCAGTTACAGGAGAACTTGGGGGCCAAGAAAGCTATGTCTTAATATGCTAAAAGGTGAGTACAAACAATATCTAAAAGTGTACAAAACGGTCTGCTAGGTCCTATACACCGTGGGTTTCTTGTGCTCTCTCTCTCTTGCCTTGGGATCCCTCCTCCACCTGAGACGCCTGTATTGTGTTGTCGGGTGACGTCAGTCTCTGTCGGACTGTCCCCTCCCTCTTCCTTCTTGCTCCAAGTCTTGTCTTGAGGATGGTCGAGGTCGGGTTGTGGTTGTCGGGATCAAGAGAGGAGAACCGAGGTCGGGCTCGTGGAAAGGTCGGGACGTTCGACCCCGTAGAAGGGGGTCGGTCCATTGACCATGTCCTGATGATTCTCGGTTTTGACTTCAGTTGGACTTAGATTCCAGTCTATGGGGTACCCTGGGGGTGACACCGTCCTCAGCAGCCCCCGAGCCTAAGGAGGAATGGGACATCCATCCTTTGGATCAGAGTTTCTTCCTTGTCGTCGTCTTCAAAAGATCCTCAAAGCATCGAGCCAAGGTTTTGGCAGGTGCACCACCTAGGTGCACCTACCAGGTGTAGCCCCCAAGCCTAAGGTTGAATGGAACATTCGGCCTTAGGGTCAAGTTACCTTCCGAGGTGGTAGTTCCCTGTGGGCTGTCGAAGTTTTGAAAGTTCTCGATTTTACAGGTGCACCCCCAGGTGCACCTGGCAGGTGTAGCCCCTGAGCCTAGGGTCGGATGGCACATCCGAGCCTAGGGTCAAGTCATCAAGGGTGTCTATCATTCACCCTCTGACCTGAGCATCACCCGGGATCTAACGAAGGCTTTTTGGATCTGATGGGCTCGCTATCCGGGAGCATACAGTGGTCCTTGTGTTGTCTTCATCGCGGTCCGGAGCCACAGACGGAGTTAAGGAAACCACAGCCTGAAGGCAAGTGGTATTCGGTGTGTTGGCCGGGTCCACCCCCTAGGGGCAGCAAATAGTCCCAGCCCTGATCGGGGGTCTGCCCGGAAGCCAGCCCCCGGGTCGGTGAATGCTGCTGTCCTGAGGCAGTGGAGGTCAGCGGTGCGGTCGGGACTACTACTCGGAGGTCTGTAGTAGTCTGACCCCGACGGTGCGCTAGCTCGGAAGCCCACGCATGAGTCCTTGAAGTCCATTGCCCTGAGGCAACGGAAGTTGACAATGTGGTTGGGAGTACTGCCCGGAGGTTTCTGGTAGTCCCGAACCTGATTGGGGGTTTGCCCAAAAGCCAACCCCCAAGTCGGTGATTGCCACTGCCCTGAGGAAGTCGAGGTCAGCGGTATGGTCGGGGATACTGCCCGGAGGCCTCTAGTAGTCCCCACCCCGACGGTGGGCTAGCTCGGAAGCCCATGCATGAGTCCTTGAAGTCCCGACCTGAAGGCCAGCGGCGGTGAGCGAAGTCAAAGAGGAGGTCTTCTGACATCCCTGAGTAGAGTTCTGCCACGCCCTGCTAAGGGCGTGAAAACCAGCGTAACGTTACATGATGGGACGGGACGGGAAACAGAAGCCATGCGGGTGTCATTTGTTGTTCCGAGGATCCGACGGTCAAGGTTTTTCCCAGGGGCGACGTGGCGCGCTAGGAAGATGGACGGGCTGGGGGCACTTCGAATGCTCCGCGCCTGTCATAAATGGCGCCATACACGTTTTCCAAGATTTACGCCACCAAGCCCATCGCTGCTCTCTATTCAAACCCGGTCATGCCAGGTTCCTTTCTTCCTAGCCACCTAGTCCTCTAGTTTGAAAGAAAACCTCAAGGCTCCCGCCATTGCCCCACAACCCTCTGCTTCCTCAAAGCACTCTAGAGCTTATGGCCTCATCGCTGAGTATCACCGAAGGTTGGAGCTGGAGCAGAAGCCCTGAGAGACGTCACCAACGGGTAAGTTTTGGACTTCATACCTTACTCAGATGCTTCTTCTTTTGTTGTCTTCTTGTTCTTCTATTGGTACCTCACTTGCCAGGTGTTAATGCCGTGGCAGGATGTTGGTGCTCAGCCACAACTGGAGTTTGCAGAGATGTGCATCCCCGAGGTGATCCTCGACCCGAAGAGGAAGCGGAAATTAACCGCTTCCGTGGAGGCGGAGCCAAGTACACGCGGGGAGGCGGGGAGATGGGCGTCGGAGCCCACCCTTAAAATTCCATGCCGGGGTCATGTGAGGTTTATAGCGTCCACCAGGTGAGTCCACTTTTTGTTGTGTTTTTTTGTTTCATTGGCATTGCAAGCGCTGACTAGCATCGTTGATAGGGAACCCTCGACCATCGACCCTCGCATTGGAGGGTCGTCCTTCCTTGATGGCGTCGAGGAGGCCACTGCTCTGCAGTGGCACATCCAGGTCCTCATCCAGAACCTGACCACCACGCTCGATGATGCCGAGGCCAAGGCTTCAGCGTCGGAGGCGGCAAGGGTCCAGGCGGAGAGGAAGTTGGTGACTGCCGAGGTGACTAGGGAAGAAGCCTCGACCAAACTGGCCGAGCTCCAGGCCGAGCGGGCAGAGGCTATCCGTAAGCACTAGCTTTTTATTTCTCTTACCGTTGACTCTAGAGCATGCTCGATCGACCTTGTCTCGACTAGGCCTACTAGCGAGCACACGTCGTCAAGCTCGGGTCCTTCGAGACACTGGGACGGTTGACGAGTGCCGGGAGATCTACTCGGAGGTGGCCCGAAGGCTCCTTGCCGCGATCGACCCAGACACGTTGTCGGCCATCCCGAATGACGACGTGCTCCAGGCGCGCCTGCTGAATGGTCGGGAGCTTCTCCGGACCTTCGCTCAGGGCGTAGCAAAGACGGCAACGTCACATGTCCTTGGTGTGGTACAAGCTGTACTCCCTCTGCTAACATCGAAGTGGTTGCCGAAGGGTGGCCTCCGGCGTTGAAGAGGGTGATGTCAACGATATCTATGCCACCGTGGGGCTGATTGCGGATAAGATCGTTGCCACCATGGACCTATAGGTTAGGGGGACCTCGGGCCCTATGTATGATCATCACCCCGCAAAATATCATAAAGAAAACTTCTTTAGTTTCCTTTGTATGCTGCTTGCAATTCACGATATGTCCGAATTTTTTTTTGGACACCCGACATACCGCTATGTGATAGACTGTCCGAGCGACCTTGTCCTTCAACAGTTTGAATCTGAAGGACAGGCAGTCAAGCTCGGGGAAAGCTACCACTTCAGGTAGTTTGTGTCAAGCAGCTTAGGCCATCAACGGACCGACGACCGGAAGGCTTCTAGTCAAACTCAAAGACGTCCTGGTCTCGTGGAGTAGATCCGCTAAGCAATCTCGATCGTCTACAAACCAAGTCCGGAGGGATACCGATCAAACAGCACGGTACCAACCTTGAGCGTTTACTCAATTTGCTTTGACTAACGTGGTTGCTAGTACTTCCTTGTGCATTACTTTCAGCCCTCCTATAGCTCCACACATACGACTACAGCTTGACAACATGCCTTGTTGCTACGGCGCCGATACACCTCGTTCCACGGTTGCAGACTTGTCGGTTGTCGTCACCCCTCCTGTGAGCATGGTAAGAACTGGTAAGAGCTTGTGAGATAAGCTGAGAGCGAGCGCCTTTCAATAGCCACACCCCAATAGTTGTAGGGATTAATTCTTGTCAACTGTTTTCGTTTTTGTTTTGTTATATTAACCTTGGCAGGCTCGGAGGAAGAAGAAGGTGCATCCCATTCTCCACGCACTGCACGCATCATACAACATTTTGCAAGGGAAGTGAAGCGGCACACAAGGACTTGATGCAGATCCGCAGTGACGAATGACAAGATCGGCAATTGGAGGCCACACAAATCGATGCCACAACCAGGCTCGCGGTTGGACGACGGTCGCGCGTATTGACACCAGCCTTGCTACACTTGTGAGGCATTTTGATAACCTCAATGCTCGGGGCCATGATCGCCGTGATGAAGACGACGTTGATGGTGAGTACGGTGAGGACAACTTCGATGGTGACTATACCGCCGACACCGAACATGATGACCGCAACGCCGTGATCGCCGTCGGCTACGTAACAACCGTAGAGGCATGGGAGAACACCGCCGACGAGAGGTACGCAATGAAGATGCTTTTTCTAAAGTCAAATTTAAGATACCTCCTTTTGATGGAAAATATGATCCCGATGCATACATTACATGGGAGATTGCCGTTGATAAAAATTTGCATGCCATGAATTCCCTAAGAACTCTAGAGTTAGAGCCGCTACTAGTGAGTTCATCGCTTCGCCTCGTGTGGTGGATAGAACATGGCAAGAAAAATCCTAACAACATGCCACGTACTTGGGATGCTTTGAAACGGGTCATGCGGGCTAGATTTGTTCCTTCTTACTATGCACGTGATTTGTTAAATAAGTTGCAACAATTGAGGCAAGGTGCTAAAAGTGTAGAGGAATATTATCAGGAATTACAAATGGGCATGCTTCGCTGTAATTTAGACGAGTCTGAGGATGCTGCTATGGCTAGATTTTTGGGTGGTCTAAACTGTGAGATCTATGACATTGTGGACTACAAAGATTACACTAATATGACTCGATTGTTTCATCTTGCTTGCAAAGCTGAAAGGGAAGTGCAGGGACGACGTGCTAGTGCCAAGACTAATGTTTTCGCAGAAAATCGACATCATGGCTGCCACGCACGCCTTCTACTCCTTCACCATCTTCCACACCCCGGCGGTCGGCACCTTCTCCATCCAGCGACAAGCCACGTGTCCCTACTGTTAGTGCACCGACTAAGACAGCCAAGCAGCCCACCGTGAGTGCTTCTTCGTTGCATCCACCGGAAGAACAAGAGATGTCCAATGTCACCGTTGTAAGGGCTATGGGCATGTCCAAGTGGATCGCCCAAGAAGCGTGTTTTGGTAGTAAAAGATGATGGTGAGTATTCCTCGGCTAGTGATTTCGATGAAGATACACTTGCTTTGCTTGCGGCCGACCATGCGTATAAAGATGAGGGAACGTAAGAACATATTGGTGCCGATGCCGCGAACGCCGTGATGCCTCATTGTGCAGCGTGTGCTCGCACACAAATGGAGAAGGCCGAGCAAAATCAGCGGCACACCTTGTTCCAAACAAAGTGCGTCATTAAAGAGCGTTCTTGCCGCTTGATCATCGATGGAGGAAGCCGCAACAACTTGGCTAGCAAGAAATGGTGGAGAAGCTTGCACTCAAGCACCAAACCACATCCCCACCCATATCACATTCAATGGCTAAACAACAAAGTGGTAAGGCAAAGGTAACCAAGCGGTGCGTATTAATTTTGCAATTGGGGCATATCGTGATGTTATTGAGTGTGATGTTGTACCTATGCAAGCTTGTCATATTCTCGTTAGGTAGGCCATGGCAATTTGATATGGATTCTATGCATCATGGTAGATCAAATCAATATTCTTTTATGTACCATGATAAGAAAATTGTGTTGCATCCCATGACCCCGAAGCTGTTTTTGAGGATGATGTTGCTAGATCTAAGAAAGAGAAGAATCGGGTCCATGCTATAAGTGAAAATTAGATTGTAGCCAAAGAACATGTGCAACATAACAAGAGAGAATCTAAATCGACAATAAAAATGTGATTCAATTGAAAGGTTCTTGCATGCTTGTCGTTAAATCCGATGTTGCCAATTTGGATACAATCGAAACCGTATGCTATGCTTTTGTATGCAAGGATGCTTTGTTTTCCTTTGAGGATATACTGTTTCTTTTCCACCGCGGTCACTAATCTTTTGCAGGAGTATGAGGATGTTTTTCCCAGATGTACCGCCGGGCTGCCACCGGTGCGTGGAATTGAGCATCAAATCGATCCGATTCCGGGGCTTCACTACCCAACCGCGCGCCATACGAACCAACCCCGACGAGACCAAGGAAATTCAGCGTCAAGTTCAGGAGTTGCTTGATAAAGGGTACGTACGAGAGTCTCTTAGTCCATGTGTTGTGCCGTTGATTTTGGTGCCTAAGAAAGATGGATCTTGGCGTATGTGTGTTGATTGTAAAGCTATTAATAACATTACCATTAGATATCGTCATCCAATTCCTAGGTTAGACGATATGCTTGATGAATTGAGTGGCTCTACTGTCTTCTCTAAAGTTGATTTGCGTAGTGGATACCACCGCATTCGTATGAAGTTGGGAGATGAGTGGAAAACAGCTTTTCAAAACTAAGTTTGGATTATATGAGTGGTTAGTGATGCCTTTTGGTTTAACTAATGCACCTAGCACTTTCAAGAGGTTGATGAATGAGGTTTTGCGTGCTTTCATTGGCAAATTTGTGGTGGTATACTTTGACGATATTCTGATTTATAGCAAATCTTTAGAGGAACACCTTGATCATTTACGTGCTGTTTTTAATGCTTTGCGCGATGCACGTTTGTTTGGTAACCTTGCGAAGTGTAGTTTTTGCACCGATCGTGTATCGTTTCTTGGCTATGTTGTTACTCCGCAGGAATTGAGGTTGATCAAGCCAAGGTCGAGGCAATTCGTAGTTGGCCGCCTCCTAAAACGGTCACACAGTTCGAAGCTTTTTAGGACTTGCAGATTCTATCGGCGCTTCGTGCGGGATTTCAGCACCATTGCCGCACCGCTGAATGAGCTTACAAAGAAGGGAGCGCCTTTCACGTGGGGCACCGCACAAGTGAATGCCTTCAACATGTTAAAAGATAAGTTGACACATGCACCTCTCCTCCAACTTCCAAATTTTAATAAGACTTTTGAACTCGAATGTGATGCTAGTGGGATTGGATTGAGTGGTGTTTTGCTACAAGAGGGAAAACCCGTTGCATATTTCAAAGAAAATTGAGTGGGCCTTTTCTCGAATTATTCTACTTATGATAAAGAATTGCATGCTCTTGTGAGAACTCGGAAACATGGCAACATTATTTATGGCCCAAGGAATTTGTCATACATTCTCGATCATGAATCTTTAAAACATATTCGTAGTCAAGGCAAACCGAATCGTAGGCATGCTAAATGGGTTGAATTTATTGAATCTTTTCCTTATGTCATTAAACACAAGAAGGGAAAGGAGAATATCATTGCCGATGCTTTGTCTAGGAGATATACTTTGTTGACACAACTTGACTACAAAATCTTTGGCCTCGAAACAATCAAAGCCCAATATGTGAATGATGATGATTTTAAAGATGTGTTGTTGCACTGTAAGGATGGAAGGACATGGAACAGATTTGTCTTCAATGATGGGTTTATTTTTAGATCTAACAAGCTATGCATTCCAGCTAGCTCTGTTCGTTTGTTGTTGCTGCAGGAAGCGCATGGCGGTGGGTTGATGGGGCATTTTGGTGCCAAGAAGACGGAGGACATCCTTGCTAGCCATTTCTTTTGGCCGAGGATGAGAAGAGACGTGGAGCGATTTGTGGAGCGACATGTCAAAAGGCTAAGTCACGCTTAAACCCCCATGGTTTATATATGCCTCTACCTGTTCCTAGTGTTCCTTGGGAAGATATTTCAATGGATTTTGTGTTGGGCTTACCTAGGACCAAGAGGGGGCGAGATAGCATTTTTGTGGTTGTGGATAGGTTTTCTAAAATGGCACATTTCATACCACGTCATAAACCGATGATGCTACTCATATTGCCGACTTGTTCTTTCGGGAGGTTGTTCGCTTGCATGGTGTGCCAAACACCATTGTTTCTGACCGTGACACTAAATTTCTCAGCCATTTTTGGAGAACTTTGTGGGCTAAATTGGGGACTAAGCTTTTGTTTTCTACTACTTGTCATCCCCAAACCGATGGACAAACCGATGTTGTGAATAGGACTTTGTCTACTATGTTAAGGGCTGTTTTAAAGACAAATATTAAGATGTGGGAAGAATGTTTGCCTCATATTGAATTTGCATACAATCGTTCGTTGCATTCCACTACAAAGATGTGCCCTTTTGAGATTGTTTATGGATTTTTGCCTCGTGCTCCTATTGATTTAATGCCTTTGCCATCTTCGAAAACTGAATTTTGATGCTAAACAACGTGCCGAGTTGATGTTAAAACTCCATGAAACAACTAAAGAAAACATAGAGCGCATGAATGCTAACCGTAAGCTTGCTGGTGACAAAGGTAGACGTCAATTGAATTTTGAACCTGGTGATTTGGTTTGGTTACATTTGCGAAAGGAACGGTTTCCTGATTTGCGAAAGTCTAAGTTGATGCCTAGAGCTGATGGACCTTTTAAAGTGCTTGAAAAAATTAATGAAAATGCATACAAGCTTGATCTCCCTGCAGATCTTGGGGTTAGTCCCACTTTTAACGTTGCATATTTAAAGCCATATTTGGGAGACGAAGATGAGCTTGAGTCGAGGATGACTCCAATGCAAGAAGGGGAGGATGATGAGGACATCAATACTACCGATACATCCACGCCTCCACACGTACAACTTCATGGCCCAATAACCCGCGTCGTGCACGTCAACTCAACCATCAGGTGAGTTCATTCTTAAGTTTATGTTCCTCTTCTTTATACCCTGGAGGCGCGTGCACTTTTGTTTTACTCAGGAACGATGGAGAGGATCCAACGGGAAGAGGATTCGTACGGGGTGGATTCGGACTGCAGCACAGTGCCAAGTTCTAACGGCCGCCACGACTTCATGCAAACTCCGATTTGGGCGTGCAAGTACTTGATGGAAAGGTTATCAAGTCTACTTTCAAATGGATCCAGCCCCATGTCAATATCTGTCCTGGACCGGCCGCAATTATTCTTTTTCTACCGAGTGTTTTCTGTCTTTGGTGCTGCGTCACCTCTTTTGGCCCAATGGGCCGTGTATCAAGTTGGGCCCATTAGGGGCGCGTCCTAGGGTTTAGCACGACTCCGGCACCCATGTGGTCGTCTCTCCCCTCTACTTAATCCTTCAGCCGCCACCAAGAAGGGGGGTTTTGTTGATTAGAGTTAGCCTTTTGCTACTTACATACAGCGCGCGTGTCGGCTAGACCGTCCGTCTGTTTGTCTTCGGAACTCCACCATATCGTGTATTCAGATTGAATCTTTCATGTTAATATATAGCAATTTCAGTGCTTGTTTTACTTGTTCTTGCTTGTTCTTCGATTGCTTGCAGGACAAGTGCCCTAGTGGCCGGGTTGTCGCGCACCGCAAGATCGCGTCAACCATGGGAGACGGTGTATCGGTTGCTAAGGCGCATCGTCCTTGGACGGTTGTAGTCGGGCCGTGAACGTCGCCTCTATTCCCCAGTCGAGTTATCCTCCACCTCTCATCGAAAGATCGGGACTAAACCCTAGTGGGATCGCATCAAGATCCTTCTCCTTCATAGTGGGTCGGAACGCGAAGAGACGGCCTTCTATTCGCCACATGACCGACCTTCGATGTCGAGTGCTCTTCAGGCCTTAACAGACGAATCCGAAGGCTTTTTCAGTCTACTCAGATCAACTTAGCCGAGTGCAGGGCAAATAGGTGGGCGGGGGAGGATTTGCGATCATCCGGTACATGTATAACTCTCATGACCGAGCGGCGAAAGTCGGCAGGACGGATCCGAGCAGGCATTCGATTGAGCAAAGTCACTTAGTTGTGTATGTAGCGAATGAATGCAAGGTCGTCGTCGTTCGACCAATCTCTGTGTGTCTAACCCTCGAAGTAGAGCGAGTCGGGCCATCGACAGACATTGTCCGGGTGACCCAAGTCGAGCTCCTGGCGTCTTAGTTGTATACATAGGATTTAGTCATTAGGAGCCCCAAGCTCATTTGCCGGCACTTGACCGAAACACGGTCGGTCCCGACCCCAGCTGGCCCTGAGTAGGCATGAAGTCACTACCCGAGGGACTTGGGGTCGAGCCGACCACGTTCAGTCGTAGCGGGTAATGAATGAGCCCCCGGGCAGCTCAAGCTCAACAAGCAGAACATCTTCTTAGAAACCCTTAGCTATTAAACTAGGGCCGCATCACTCAGGACTTGCCATGAGTATGTTTGCACGAGAAGGGATCAACGCGACCGACGATACTGCTTGGGAAGGCTTTCGAGCCCCTAAGCCATTTGGGTGTTGGGAAAATGACCTGCAAAAAAGGTCAAGGGATAATCGAAATTGCAGATTGAAGGGATTGAGGGCTAGGTACTTAGTTGTTCACGCGTAGAATCGGCGCAGGTGTTCAATGTTCCATGAGTTTGGCACTTCTTGTCCGTCTTCGCGAATCAGCCTGTAGGAGCCCGGACGTGTGATGATGGAGATGATGAATGGACCCTCTCACTGGGGGGGAGAGAGCTTGTTCATGCCGGCCGAGGACTGCATCCTTCGAAGGACGAGGTCACCGACCTTGATAGACCTCCCTTGGACGTTCCTGTCATGATATCGGCGAAGTGCCTGCTGGTACCAGTCCATGTGGATTGCCGCCGCCATGTGTTCTTCTTCGATGTTGTCGATGTCCTCGGCCCGCGTTTGCTTGTCCATCCCTTCATCGTAGAGCCGAACCCTTGGGGAATCATGGAGCATGTCGACCGGGAGAACTGCTCCGAGCCGTAGACCAGGAAGAATGAAGACCGTCCTGTGGCTCGGCTTGGCTGAGTGCGGAGCCCCTAGAGCACAAAGTGGGAGCTCGCGCAACCGGCCTTCATGCTTTTGGAGTGGGTCGAAGACCCGTGCCTTTAGGCCTTGCGGGATCATGCCATTAGCACATTCGCACTGCCTGTTTGCCCGGGGGTGCGCCACCGAGGCATACTTGATGTCAATGCATCTTTCTTCACAGAACTCTCAAAAGTCGTTCCCGGTGAACTGCGTATCGAGGTTGGCGATGATCTCCCTTGGGACACTGAAGTGGAATGTAATGCCCTCGATGAACTCGACCACCTTCTTGGCGCGTGCAAGGTTTCAACGGCATTACTTCAATCCACTTCATGAATTTGTCGATTGCAACAAAGAGGTGGGTGAAGCCCCCGGCGCCTTCGGGAATGGGCCGACCATGTTGACCCCCAAAGATGCGAAGGGCCATGACGGCGGGATCGTCTGAGAGCCCGTGGCCGGGAGATGGTGCCGTTTGGCAAAAACCGACACCCCCGTGTTAATGACCAAATTTGGTAAGCAAATCCCCGAGTTTGAAGCATAGATTGGAGCGGAATCGGAGGAAACGTGCGATCCTTGGAAACAGCCTGGGATCGCCCGATCGGCCCCGTAGCCGATGCAACCTCTCGTTTCCAAGGATCGCATGTTTCCTCCGATTCCGCTCCAATATCTCCTTCAAACTCCTAGGCTATCCGTATCCCACTGGCTGTTTCCAAGGATCGCACGTCTCCCGATCCAGCTCCGGTCTTGATGTTCACCAATTCTGAATCGGCTACGGGGCCGCCGGTGAGTCCGAGTCTGACCAGATAGCCGATAGCCAATTCCGATTGGGAGCAGGAGGAACCTGTTTTGGGAGGAAAGCTTAAGAGATAACTATTGGATTCGGTTTCCAATGTGCTTCAAAGATGTTGCCATCTACGGATAAGGTCCTACAACGGCAATTGTATCTTTAAGTTAGGATATTTTGTATAGTTTCCTTTATAGATAATGTCGCTTGTTTAGAGATATTTGAGATTTAATCGTAATAGGAATCGTGTTAGTTATGTACTCATTGTGTATCCTGGACCTTGTAAAAATAACAACACATTTTTGGCACGCCCAAAGTGGGATCACCGCCACTTCCAAGTCCAAGATAATGGTGAACATCAAGACCTCGTAACCTGGATCAGAGAACATCATCCGTGTGACCATGGACAAGTTGTCACCGAGCAACAGCCAACTATCGCAGATGGTTGAACGATTGCAGCCTCACTATTTGCAATCCTTCACCTGCACTTCAGATCTAGGGCAATCATTTAAAAGTACAAATTTGAGATCCCTGAAGACTTCGACTCTGGAGCCGCCTCCAGCAAGGACAAGGGGAAACAGAAGGTCGAAGATATCAAACAGGAGCAAGATGACTCAGGGCTGCATGCGCTCTAGGATCGGATCGACTCGGCTGCCCACAACGCGCTCGTCAACCAGTTAGGGATACTAGTGAATACGTTGAACAACATGATCAGCACAGTGGTTGACTCAAAGATAGCCGAGCAACTGCCAAGGGGGCCGACCTATTTCCCTGATAGCCGATTCCCACCTTACAGGACTCTGTCAACACAAGGGCTGCCAATTCCTCAACTAGGACAGCCGACTCCTCCATGGGGAGCCCCTATTCAGCCGACCGTACAATCATTGGCTACAAAACCAACGCCCAAGCTCTTGACCAGACAACAGCCCTTGCATCAGGGCCACAGGGCTCCAATACTTCCCCAAGAATAGGTGGAAGGCTTTTTCAGCGCCGATCGGCAATCTCTCTTGCAGAAAATACCGATCGACAATTACATGCCAGACCCACCTCACAACTCCAGTGGTGTTCGACCTTCCCTTGAGCAGCAGCCTCCGTTGATACCACAGCCGCCTCATTCCCCGGGGGGCAACTACGAGCAGTTCTACCAACCTCATTCCCCATAGGCATGGTATCGACAACCTCCCATGCAATACGAGCAGTACGAGCCGATACTGTAGCTGCAAGCTCAAGAAAACAAGCCTTGGGCCGATTTGATCGCAGATGTCATGCGTGATCAGTTCGGCCTTAAGCCGAAGGACTCCAGCAATATGTACCGGTACCCGTATCCAGAATATTTTGAGAGGGTGCCCCTCCCAAACTGGTACAAGGTGCCAGATTTTTCAAAATTCTCTGGGCAAGACAACGTCTCGACCTATGAACACGTCAGCCAATTTCTGGCTCAACGTGGAGAGGCATCGGCTACGGACGTGCTCAGAGTACGATTGTTCCCACTATCTCTCTCGGGATCGGCCTTCACATGGTTTTCGTTGTTGCCCTACAACTCTTTTAGAGTTGGGCCGATCTCGAGAAGTAGTTTCACAGCTTACTTCTACTCGGCACACACGAGATGAAGCTATCGGACCCGACCAAAGATTAGGCGCAAGCATGAGGAATCGGTTCAAGACTACATCCAGCACTTCGAGGATATGAGGAACCGATGTTATAACCTAGTGCTATCAGACTCGCAACTAGCCGATTTAGCCTTCCATGGCCTCTTGGCCCCCATCAGGGAAAGGTTTTTGGCTCAGGACTTCGAGAGCTTGGCCCACTTGGCCCAAAAAGTGACGGCTCACGAGCACGTTTCCAGAATCCAAGAAGGTCTTCAAGAAGGTTAGCCACGTCGCTTATGCATCGGACTCCGACTCAAGTGATAGAGACGCAGAGGTGGCAGCGGCCGAGTGGACCAAGAACAAGAAAGCCATAATGTGTCATTGGCTGAAGAAATCAGCTAAGGAGGAGAGATATGACTTTGACATCACCAAAGCTGATTGGATCTTCGATCTATTGCCGCGGGAGAAACAAATACAGCTTTCGGCCAACCACATCATCCCATCGCCCAAGGAGCTCAAGAAAAAGAAATATTGTAAGTGGCACAACACCACCTCCCACAACACCAACGATTGCAAAGTTTTTGCCAAAGAAATTCAAGCCGGCCATAGAAGCGGGAAGACTGTTCAAGAATCGGCTAAGCCGATGAAAGTCGACGGTAACCCTTCCTCGTTAATGTAGTCCATGTCGGCCCAAGGCAAGCTGATCGGCAAGCACAAAATGGCGCATAGCTTAGTCGAGGCCCAACAAGGAAGCGCGACCGACAAGGACTGCCAAGAACAATCCAAGTGGCCGACCGAGCCGACCCGACGCCCATCAATATGGTCCACACCAAAGGGCAAATCAGAGATCGTCGGCCCAAACACATGGATAGCCGACTTAGGTTTCAACTCAGGGTTCAAGAGGAGGAAGAAGCCCGGTGCGACAAACCTTATCAAAGAACCACTGATTGGCTGGGAACAGCCTACATCCGTCGCCATGACGGTTGCGAACCCCATTGGTGGTGTGAGTTCTTTAGGTTCGCCGAGAGCAAGGGATGTGGTTGTCAAGTTAATGATATGCCCTAGAGGCAACATGGAGATGTTGGATATCACGTCAATGTTTATGTATAAATGAATAAAGTGTTATTCAGTTCCATGAAATAGACATCTTGTATTGATCAATAAGTACGTGACTTATTTATGAGACTTGATATGTATGAATCTATTTCTAAACGATCCCTGATCATATGTCATATTGTTGGAACAAATATGATTCTAAGATCGGCATGTTTATTGATTGATGATCATGTCTCATAGATCATGGGTATGGAGATACCAAATCAATAAACATGGACATATGTGTTAGAGAACACATTGTTGGATAGACCCACCACGAGACACTACAGGAATCAATGTGCCATTAGTTTGTCTCAGTGTAGTGTTGGTACAAAGTCCTTAGACCCGAGATCACCATGGATTCCAACATGTGTAGTAGCCTACTTTGGGACTACCAAACGCTATTCCGTAATCGGGTAGTTATAAAGGTAGTTTTCGGGTTTGCTATGAAACATGGAGTGGGATGTGAGTGATCAAGATGGAATTTGCCCCTCCTTTGAGAGATATCTCCGGGCCCCTCGAGGTAATGGATTATGAAAATGCATGGCCATGCTAAGTTGATTGAGGAGTCAATCAAATGTACGATAATCCAATACGGTTCGAGTGAATGGTTAAGCTATTGAAGGGATGGCATACATCTTGCCTATAGCTTAATTGGTATCGTGAGGCAAAGGGATTTGTGTACACATTGTTCGAGCCGATATTATTCTTGTATACTATGGTGTCAATATGTGCCGCTAGGCGCCCGTTGGATGGGTCGGCACAGTTGGACTCGAGCCGACGATCGCTAAGTTAGACTATAGCCGAAACCGAGTATACCTGAACCTACTGTGGTCGCACGCTTAAGGGGATAGAATAGATATTCGAGTTGGACTCGGATACGGCTCGATCGGATAGGGATCCGATCGGATAGAGTCCTATGGGCTTACGACGTATGGGCGGCCGACTCTATGAGATCTTGGATAGGATCCGATTCAAAATAGAGTCCCGATCGGCCACTAGTCCTCGGCCAACTCTATATAAAGGAGGGAGGGGTGGAGAGCTGCAAGCATGTCAATTGGATTGCATTGAACCGAATCCGCAACGTAAGTCGCCGAGATCAAACTCCACGGAAACCCTCCCCACTTTCGAGCCAAACCCTAGCCTTGCATCGCGTGCTAGCACACGGTGTTCGGCGTTCGTCCCCGAATGTGTGGATACCGATAGAGGCGCCGGCTACGTTGCGCGCCGTTGATCGGCTATGGAGGAATCGGCGCATGGTCGAGCGCATCGGAGCGAGGCACGAGAACACGGACGACTGGATCGGCTGCATGCATTCGCGAATCGGCCGATTGGTGAATCGGCTGTCCCCGGAATCGGCACTCATCGGCCACACATTCCTGCATTGGATAGCCCTTATTGGCTAATTCCGCCGCATACTCCAATCGGAAACGATCTAACGGCCCTTACTTGCAAGTGTTCCCGGTTTGCGCGGTAAAAGTTTTTGTTTTCGGCTAGCGTAGCCTCCGCGTAACCCTTCAGTGGTATCGAGCTAATCTTGCTTAGTTCGTGTTTTAGAGTGGATCTGGAATAAGTTTTGTGCATGGGTTGATTAGATCAATCGGTTTTACGGGATTTGTTGAGGAGAGTTCATGGTAATTGCGTTCCTTGATAGTGTATCGGAACGGCGTAATGTGATTACGTCGAAGCAATATCCATAGAACTCTGCTTTGAGTCGGCTTCGAGATAGCGTTCTTTGATAGTGTATCGGAACGGTATAATGTGATTATGCCGGCTATTTCGTAGTCCGATCTTGTTAGCTGCTCGCGCCTACGTAAAACCATCTCCCTTGATAGTGTATCGGGACGGCATAATATGATTATGCCGACATGGTTTCCGTTAGCTGGACCGCCGTGTGCGTACCCCCTTATAGGTCGTCTCGATGCCGTATCTCGCGATAGGTAGAAAACGTTTCTACGCCTAACTTGTTTTTGCAGAGAATGCTTTGAGATGTGTGGCCCTATTGTATGTATGAGATGCATGTGATGCATGTAATATTCTTTCATATGTGCAATCCTCGTAATATTCTTTTCACGACTCGCGAGTCGATGTAATCTTCAATTAGAGCTTCTATAGTAGTAGCTTAGTTTGAAAAATCAAGCATTCGGCACTCGAAAGAACAAAGTGATGAAGATGGAGATCCTCTACACCGGCATGGAGATGGAGATCACCATGTGAAGGGGGCCATACTATTTCACTATATGCTATTCTTCTTGCTTTCATATGTGATATGTTTGTTTGATAGGATAGCATCCTCGCAAAATTAAGTAGTAATGATGCCCTTCCAAATGTTGCACTGGCGTCACCGTTATGCTCACAATGGTGGGTCCGCCAAAGCGAGTGCCATTCTCTATCATAACACGAGGGGGTATATGTCGACATATACATGCAGGAGCATTTGGTTTACTTAACAAGGCTATCAAAATAGTTTTGGGCCTTGGGGCATAGGTTGGCGCCGGGCATGGAGATGCCACACCAACAACAAGAGTCACATAGAGATGTGATTAGCAAGGTGTTGCTTATCGATGTTACTAATTTTCTAGCAAAGATGCCAAAGCTCACTAGAAAATTAATTAACATGTGGATCTTGACCCAATACGTAACCTAGAGAGAAGGTGTAAAATACATAATGGGAGTCTAATGTTAAATTGTTTAACAATAGACATAGCATAAACATTGTGCTAAACTTTGCTTTTTCGTTGTAGAATAAATGGCGGCTAATACTACATCCAGACCTTTAATTTGCGATCTATTCTCGAAAAGGAAAAATTAAATGGAACAAACTTTATGGATTGGTATCGCAACTTGAGAATTGTTCTCAAGCAAGAGCGTAAGGAGTACGTTCTTGAAGTACCCTATCCCGAGGATTTGCCAAATAATGCCACCGCAATCGCACGGAGGGCTTATGAGAAGCACACTAATGATGCCCTAGATATAAGTTGTCTCATGCTTGCTACAATGTCCCCCGAGCTTCGAAGCAATATGAGAGCAGCGATGCTCACACTATTATTCGTGGACTGCGTGGCATGTTTGAGAACGAAGCACGGGCCGAGAGGTTCAACACCTCAAAGTCCTTGTTTAAGTGCGCAAGTGTGCTTGTTGAGGGGAATCCCGTCATCACATGTGATAAAAATGATTGGCTACATTGAGAGTCCGGAAAACTAGGTTTTCCCCTTAGCCAAGAGTTGGCTACCGATGTGATTCTCCGCCGCTCCCTCCGAGCTTCGAGCCATTCATATTGAATTATCACATGAACAATATGGATAGGACCTTGGCTGAATTGCATGGGATGCTAAAGACAATTTTCGAGGAGAGTATCCGAAAAATGGTCATCATGTGATGATGATGCGTAAGGCTAAGCGCAAACCACCTATCAAGAAACTTTGCACCAAGAGGAAGTTAACTCCCGATGAGATCGCGAGTGCCTCTAATGCAAAGAAGGGCAAGAAGGGGTCGGCGGCATCAGATGCCGTTTGCTTCTACTGCAAGGAGACAGGCCACTGGAAAAGGAACCCAAGAAGTACATGGAGGATCTCAAGAAGAAGCAAAGTACGATTTCGCTTGTGTATTAATGTTATAGACATTAATCTTGCTACTTCACCTACCGACTCTTGGGTATTTGATACCGGATCAAGTAGCTCATATTTGCAAGTCGTTGCGTGTGGAATGAGAAGAAGTAGAGGATTGAGAAGGGGCGAGGTGAACCGCGCGTCGGCAATGGAGCAAGCGTTGCTACGATGTCTTTGCGTCGGCACGCACCACTTCATCTACCTTCGGGATTAGTTTTGTAATTAAATAATTGTTATTGTGTTCCAACACTATGTCAAAACGTTATTTCCGTTTCATGTTTGCAAGCGGAAGGATATGATTTTATATCAATGAACAACGGTTGTTCAATATATCTCGAGATATGTGCTATTTTCATGCTCCATTGGTGAATGGATTATACGTTTTGAATCTTGAAGCGTCTCCCCATCTATAACATTAATACGTAAAGACAACTCTCTAATGATATAAACCCCACGTTTATCCGGCATTGTCGCTTAGGCCATATAAATAAGAAACGCATGGAGAAGCTCCATAAGGATGGATTGCTTCACTCTTTTGATTTTGAATCATTTGAGACATGTGAGTCTTGTTTACTTGGTAAGATGACAAAGGCACCTTTCACGGGACACAGTGAAAGAGCAAGTGACTTGTTGGCACTCGTACATACTGATGTATGTGGACCAATGAGCTCAACGGCCAGAGGTGGTTATCAGTACTTCATTACCTTTACCGATGACTTTAGTAGATATGGTTATATCTACTTAATGAGGCATAAGTCCGAATCCTTTGAAAAGTTCAAAGAATTCCAGAATGAAGTACAGAATCATTTAGGGAAAACAATCAAGTTTCTACGATCAGATCGTGGAGGAGAATACTTGAGCCAAGAGTTTGGTAATCATCTGAAAGATTGTGGAATTGTTCCACAGTTGACTCCGCCAGGAACTCCACAATGGAAGGGAGTGTCCGAACGGAGAAATCGCACCTTTGTTAGACATGGTGCGGTCGATGATGAGCCAAAGTGATCTTCCGTTATCCTTCGGGGATATGTTCTTGAAACAAACTGCGCTCACACTAAATAGAGTTCCATCTAAGTCAGTTGAAAAGACACCATATGAGATATGGACAGGGCAACCCCCTAGTTTGTCTTTTCTCAAAATTTGGGGATGTGAGGCTTATGTAAAACGTTTACAATCTGACAAGCTCACACCCAAATCTGACAAGTGCTTCTTTGTGGGATATCCTAAGGAAACTAAGGGATATTACTTTTATAATCGGGAACAAGGCAAAGTGTTTGTCGCCCGACACGGTGTCTTCTTGGAGAAAGAGTTTCTTTCAAGAAGGGTTAGTGGGAGCAGGGTGCATCTTGAAGAAGTTCAAGAAACACCGAAAATATTTCAGCGACCACGGAACCACAACAGGGAGGAGCAAAGTGTTGCGCCACCGCTTGTAGATACACCAGCCCACGGAGTACGAAGATCACGTCGTGCACCCGCAGTGCACAAAAGCGGAACAACGTGATATATTATTGTTGGACAACGATGAACCTAAGACCTATGAGGAAGCGATGGTGGGACCCGATTCCAACAAGTGGCTTGGAGCCATGAAATCCGAAATAGAATCCATGTACGAAATCAAGTTTGGAACTTGATTGATCCACTCGATGGTGTCAAAACCATTGAGTGTAAATGGGTTTTTAAGAAAAAGGCCGATATGGATGGAAATGTTCACATCTATAAGGCACGCATTGGTGGCGAAAGGTTTTAAACAGATTCAAGGAGTTGATTATGATGAAACCTTCTCGCCCGTCGCAATGTTTAAATCTATTCGGATTATCCTAGCGATTGCTGCATATTTCGATTATGAGATATGGCAGATGGATGTCAAAACGGCTTTCCCGAATGGAAACCTAAGCGAGGATGTATACATGATACAACCTCGTGGTTTTGTCGATCCAGTAATCGCTGGAAAGATATGCAAGCTATAGAAATCCATTTATGGATTGAAGCAAGCATCTCGGAGTTGGAATATTCATTTTGATGAAGTAATCAAAGGGTTTGGTTTCATCAAAAACGAAGAAGAGGCCTCGTGTTTACAAAAAGGTCGTGGGAGCGCAATTGTATTTCTAATCTTATATGTGGATGACATATTGTTGATTGGAAATGATATCCCTATGCTAGAACTGGTCAAGTCTTCATTGAAAAATAGTTTTTCCATGAAAGACTTAGGGAGGCAGCATACATATTAGGCATTCGGATCTATAGAGATAGATCCAAGAGGCTAATTGGATTAAGCCAAAGTACATACATTGACAAGGTGTTGAAAAGGTTCAACATGTATGATTCCAAGAAAGGTTTCTTGCCCATGTCACATGGCATTAATCTTAGCAAGAATCAGTGTCCTCGACACATGATGAGCAAAGAATAAGATGGGTATGGTTCCATATGCTTCGGCAATTGGATCCATCATGTATGCTATGCTTTGTACACGCCAGATGTCTCGTACGCTTTGAGTGCTACAGCAGATACCGCAGAATGATCCGTGTGAAGGTCACTGGACGCCATAAAAATATCCTTAAGTACTTGAGAATAACTAAGGATATGTTCCTAGTCTATGGAGGTGAAGAAGAGCTCGTTGTAAGTGGTTACACCGATGCTAGCTTCCAAACACAAGGATGATTATAGATCGCAACCGGGGTTCGTGTTCTCGCCCGAACGGAGGCGCAAAGCCACTGGAAGAGTTCCAAGCGGGATACCGTTGCGATTCTACAACGGAGGCCGAGTACATTGCCGCTCGGAAGCCGCAAAGGAGGCCGTTTGGATCAAGAAATTCGTTTCGAGCTTGGTGTGATGACCAAGGCGATGGTCCAATGTCTCTCTATTGTGATAATAGTGGAGCCATTGCGCAAGCCAAGGAGCCGAGGTCACATCGAAGTCCAAACACATACTTCAGGCGTATCATCTCATCCGCGAGATAGTGGACAGAGGTGATGTCAAAATATGCAAAGTGCAATGTGTGGATCTCAACATAGCCGATCCGCCGACAAAACCTCTCACCTCAATAAAGCATGAGGCGCACACAAGAGCAATGGGTATTAGATACTTACATGATTGACTCTAGTGCAAGTGGGAGATTGTTAATGATATGCCCTAGAGGCAACATGGAGATGTTGGATATCACGTCAATGTTTATGTATAAATGAATAAAGTGTTATTCGGTTCCATGAAATAGACATCTTGTATTGATCAATAAGTACGTGACTTATTTATGAGACTTGATATGTATGAATCTATTTCTAAACGATCCTCGATCATATGTCATATTGTTGGAACAAATATGATTCTAAGATCGGCATGTTTATTGATTGATGATCATGTCTCATAGATCATGGGTATGGAGATACCAAATCAATAAACATGGACATATGTGTTAGAGAACACATTGTTGGATAGACCCACCATGAGACACTACAGAATCAATGTGCCATTAGTTTGTCTCGAGTAGTGTTGGTACAAAGTCCTTAGACCTCGAGATCACCATGGATTCCAACATGTGTAGTAGCCTACTTTGGGACTACCAAACGCTATTCCGTAATCTGGGTAGTTATAAAGGTAGTTTTCGGATTTGCTATGAAACATGGAGTGGGTGTGAGTGATCAAGATGGAATTTGCCCCTCCTTTGGAGACTATATCTCGGGGCCCTCGAGGTAATGGATTATGAAAATGAATGTCTGATGCTAAGTTGATTGGAGGAGTCAATCAACGGGCATAATCCAATACGGTTCGAGTGAATGGTTAAGCTATTGAAGGGATGGCACACATCTTGCCTATAGCATAATTGGTATCGTGAGGCAAAGGGATTTGTGTACACATTACAAGTTCGGGAGCCGATATTATTCTTGTATACTATGGTGTCAATATGTGCTGCTAGGCGCCGCTGTTGGACAATTCTGGCCTGAGTTGGACTAGTCGAGCCGACGTCATCGCCCTAAGTTAGACTATAGCCGAAACCGAGTATACCCGAACCTAGCGGGTCGCACGCTTAAGGGGATAGAATAGATATTCGAGTTGGACTCGGCGGATAACGGCTCGATCGGATAGGGATCCGATCGGATAGAGTCCTATGGGCTTACGACGTATGGGCGGCCGACTCTATGAGATTCGGATAGGATCCGATTCAAAATAGAGTCCCGATCGGCCACTAGTCCCATTATCGGCCAACTCTATATAAAGGAGGGAGGGGTGGAGAGCTGCGGCATGTCAATTGGATTGCATTGAACCGAATCCGCAACGAAGTCGCCGAGATCAAACTCCATGGAAACCCTCCCCACTTTCGAGCCAAACCCTAGCCTTGCATCGCGTGCTAGCACACGGGTGTTCGGCGTTCGTCCCCGAACGTGTGGATACCGTAGAGGCGCTACGTACGCGCGGCACGTTGATCGGCCGTGGAGGAATCGCCAGCGGTCGAGCGACGGAGCGAGGCACGAGAACACGGACGACTCGGATCGGCCGCGCATCTCGAATCGTCGATTGGTGAATCGGGGCACGTCCTGAGAATCGCTATCATCGGCGGCACCGATAGGCCTCCGAATCGGATAGCCCTTATTGGCTAATTCACGCCGCATACTCCAATCGGGTAACGATCTATCGGCCTTACTTGCAAGTGTTCCCTGGTTTGCGCGGTAAAAGTTTTTGTTTTCGGCTAGCGTAGCCTCCGCGTAACCCTTCGGTTGGCCACCTTGAAGCGCCGCCCGTACACGGCAAATTCGGGAAGATGAGCCGGGCAGGGAGCCGACTACGAACCCCGTACCGGTCGTCCCTTGAGCCGTTCAGCTCCAGCCGAGTGAAAACTCTCCGTCCACGAACGGCTCTACACGATTCACCAGACTTCTTTCGTGGTGAGGGATGAAGAAGAGGGACGAAGAAGAACAGATCTGGATCAACCCTCAATGGTGCCCTTCCCGACGTTTTCACAAAAACACAAAAGCGGAAGGTGCAACCCGCTAAACAGGCGAGTCGGCTCAGCAAAGAAGTCCAGGCCGAGATCGACTACCGGGTGAGGAAGAAAAAAGAACAAAACCGCCAAGGAGACAATGGCACATGAAGAAAGATGATGCCTCCAACTTGGATGTAGAGTCCAGCCGACCAGGGGCCAAAAAGTGTGCAAAAGGTAAAGGAGTAAGCTTACATCGGTCAAGATGGTGTTCATATTGCCCGAAATTTGAGGCTGCCAAGGCCGACGTGCGAACCGTCGAAGAAATCTTGGCCAATCTAGTGTCTTTGTCTCAGACAAGCCATATTCAAAAACCCGAGGAGACCGAGAATCGATACTTAAAGCCTTTGTATGTCAAAGGGTTTGTAAATGGCAAGCCGATGTCAAAAATGCTAGTCGATGGGGGAGCCATTTGTCAATCTCATGCCTTACACTACCTTCGGAAAGGCTGGGCAAAGGGGCCGATGACTTGATCAAGACCAACATGATGCTCAAGAACTTCGGCGGGAATCCATCAAAGGCCAAGGGAGTTTTGAACTGCCGAGTTGACCGTCGGTAGCAAGACCGTGCCCACAACTTTTTTTTTGTCATTGACGGGAAGGGATCGTATAGCTCGCTTCCGAAAGGGATTGAATCACAGCTAACTAGCTGCATCCCTTCTACCATCAAAGCTTAATCCAAGGGCAAGGCGACAAGATAGAGATCATGCCGCACCGACGAGTCGGCCAAGGGCTTAGCTAATCGACTGCTTTATGGGAAGTCGACGACATTGAAATTGCTTGTACGGCAAGTTGCTTGGTCGATTTTCTAAAGGTGTCCGATCGATACAACCAATTGGAGACGAAGAGCCTCAACTATTACTTTGAGGCATCGATGCAGGGCTCAAGCGTCTACACTAAGGACACGAAGTGGACGACATCGATGGCAAACTTGGGCTAGGTTTATGTCGGTAGACGAGCTCGAGGGAAGTTGACATAGGTCCAAGAGA